>JACEFZ010008054.1:0-15000 GCA_014155875.1 Cepaea nemoralis | reverse complement strand
TGTGGTCCAGTGGCTAACAATTTTGTTGCCCGTCCGGTGGACATGTTTCGAACCCCTTCGATGCGGATTTTGTAAACTGACCTGACCTCTCGGGTCGACACATTCTACATCGTGCACCAGAAAATCCCCTGGAAAGTAAAGGCATCTGGCATGATACTCGCCATATCACACACCCAGTTCTGGCATGATACTCGCCATATCACACACCCAGTTCTGGCATGATACTCGCCATATCACACACCCAGTTCTGGCATGATACTCGCCATATCACACACCCAGTTCTGACATGATACTCGCCATATCACACACCCAGTTCTGGCATGATACTCGCCATATCACACACCCAGTTCTGGCATGATACTCGCCATATCACACACCCAGTTTTGGCATGATACTCGCCATATCACACACCCAGTTCTGGCATGATACTCGCCATATCACACACCCAGTTCTGGCATGATACTCGCCATATCACACACCCAGTTCTGGCATGATACTCGCCATATCACACACCCAGTTCTGGCATGATACTCGCCATATCACACACCCAGTTCTGGCATGATACTCGCCATATCACACACCCAGTTCTGGCATGATACTCGCCATATCACACACCCAGTTCTGGCATGATACTCGCCATATCACACACCCAGTTCTGGCATGATACTCGCCATATCACACACCCAGTTCTGGCATGATACTCGCCATATCACACACCCAGTTCTGGCATGATACTCGCCATATCACACACCCAGTTCTGGCATGATACTCGCCATATCACACACCCGTTCTGGCATGATACTCGCCATATCACACACCCAGTTCTGGCATGATACTCGCCATATCACACACCCAGTTCTGGCATGATACTCGCCATATCACACACCCAGTTCTGGCATGATACTCGCCATATCACACACCCAGTTCTGACATGATACTCGCCATATCACACACCCAGTTCTGGCATGATACTCGCATATCACACACCCAGTTCTGGCATGATACTCGCCATATCACACACCCAGTTCTGACATGATACTCGCCATATCACACACCCAGTTCTGGCATGATACTCGCCATATCACACACCCAGTTGCTGGCATGATACTCGCCATATCACACACCCAGTTCTGACATGATACTCGCCATATCACACACACCCAGTTCTGGCATGATACTCGCCATATCACACACCCAGTTCTGGCATGATACTCGCCATATCACACACCCAGTTCTGACATGATACTCGCCATATCACACACCCAGTTCTGGCATGATACTCGCCATATCACACACCCAGTTCTGACATGCTACTCACCATATCACACACCCGTTTCTGGCATGATACTCGCCATATCACACACCCAGTTCTGGCATGATACTCGCCATATCACACACCCATTTTCTGGCATGATACTCGCCATATCAACACCCAGTTCGGACATGATACTCGCCAATTCACACACCCAGTTCTGGCATGATACTCGCCATATCACCACACCCATTCTGGCATGATAACCGCCATATCACACACCCAGTTCTGGCATGATACTCGCCATATCACACACCCAGTTCTGGCATGATACTCGCCATATCACACACCCAGTTCTGGCATGATACTCGCCATATCACACACCCAGTTCTGGCATGATACTCGCCATATCACACACCCAGTTCTGGCATGATACTCGCCATATCACACACCCAGTTCTGACATGATACTCGCCATATCACACACCCAGTTCTGGCATGATACTCGCCATATCACACACCCAGTTCTGGCATGATACTCGCCATATCACACACCCAGTTCTGGCATGATACTCGCCATATCACACACCCAGTTCTGGCATGATACTCGCCATATCACACACCCAGTTCTGACATGATACTCGCCATATCACACACCCAGTTCTGACATGATACTCGCCATATCACACACCCAGTTCTGGCATGATACTCGCCATATCACACACCCAGTTCTGGCATGATACTCCCCATATCACACACCCAGTTCTGACATGATACTCGCCATATCACACACCCAGTTCTGGCATGATACTCGCCATATCACACACCCAGTTCTGGCATGATACTCGCCATATCACACACCCAGTTCTGATCGGTCTACAAAAATATGGGGCTAGCAGCGCATAACCAATTCTTATCAAGGCGTGTAAACGGATCCTGTACTTTACTTTACTTTACTTTACTTTACTTTACTTTACTTTACTTTACTTTACTTTATTTTACTTTACTTTACTTTACTTTACTTTACTTTACTTTACTTTACTTTACTTTATTTTACTTTACTTTACTTTACTTTATTTTACTTTACTTTATTTTACTTTACTTTACTTTACTTTACTTTATTTTACTTTATTTTACTTTACTTTACTTTACTTTACTTTACTTTACTTTACTTTACTTTATTTTACTTTACTTTACTTTATTTTACTTTACTTTATTTTACTTTATTTTACTTTACTTTATTTTACTTTACTTTACTTTACTTTACTTTACTTTACTTTGTCGGGTGTCTATGGCTAACGGGTTTAGTGAAACGCATTTTCACAATTCCCTGATATACCGACTCGAGTAACCGAAATCAGCCACGTTTTGATTACAATGCTATGAGGCGTCGCCGTTAAGACAGCAATGGCAAACTACTGCATGTAAAATTGTAAAGTAAATCAGAAACGCCCAATAAATACGGGGGTTGATTGTAACCATCTTTGAAAGGACATGCAACTATGTTTACTTTACTTTACTTTACTTTACTTTACTTTACTTATGTGACACAGGCTATTTCCCAAATACGGCAAAGCGAAATACGCTTGGGAATCGCTGCCCTGGTACATTCTTTCACCTGAGCAAGGTAACCTAGGCCAGGCATAACAAAGCGGACCAGATTTTAATTTATTTTGCCATCTCCGCAGAAAGCTTGAGCCCCGACTAAATCGTTATTACCCGGCAACAGTAGTCTACATTTGGGTTAGAAGCCCGCTAGTGTTGATTTGCTTCCACTGTTTGTGACAACAGAACAACAAATAGCAGTGATAAGGATATAAACAAAAACAGATTTAGAACACATCCCGCGGAATCAACGGACACGTAGACAAATGGTATTCTGACTTACAGTCCTCTTTAGAGAACAATGAAAACATAACAGATGTTCTGGTTTACAGTCCTCGTCATAGGACAAAGACACGACAGCCGGTGTTTTGATTTAGAGTTCTAGTTATGAAACGACAACTAGTGTTCTTACATACAGACCTTGTTATTAAACAACGAAAAGACAATTAGTATTCTAATTCACATCAATTCGTCATAGAGCAATGAAAAGGCAGCCAGTCTTCTCTAACTTATAGTGCACGTCCTAGACCAATAAAAAGACAAAAGTGCATTTCCAAGCTGGAACATTCTACAAGAAGCAAGTTGCATAAGTCGCATTCTATCTGATGACTATTTAAGACACGAGGTGTTGTTGTGGGGTGATTGTTGAGCTGGGTTGTTGTTGTTGTTGTTGTTGTTGTTGTTGTTTTGTTGTTGTTGTTGACAACTTTGTAAAGTAAAGTAAAGGCTTGAAGACTACGGAATATAAGTAAAAGTAAGCAGTTTGGCTGGAACTCAGCGAGGATAGGCGTCAAAACCAGCTGTACAACGTTCCCATTTATTAGTCGCTATAGGACTGCGTAACTGGGGCTCATATTTCAATGTCACAGATGTCATTTTGGCTGTAATTGTTGTGTTGGATCAATAGAGTGCTATCGTATTTACTATCACATTAATAAAAATTGAAACAACAGAACTTGTGGCGTACACTTTTTGGTTAACCGTGGCCAACCACTGGTAATTTATGTAAGTTGATATTTCGTGCATTCCCACATTGTAGTTGTGCCACGCGTAGTGGCTAATTGTGCATGAACAGTATAATCCCGTTGACTGTGCAACACGCGTAATTATCTGTTTTTAATAACTGGAGAAAGAAAATAGTATATTTAAGATAGTAAAGAATAATATAGTTATTAAAACATAAACATATACGTATAGCAAAACTATATGTAAAGCGTCTCTAGTCAGAGCCGTAGAAGGAATACTGTGAATAAGTTAATCTTAGAAGCAGTACTGTGAATAAGCTAAATCTTAGAAGCAATACTGTGAATAGCTAAATCATAGAAGCAGCACTGTGAATAGCTAAATCATAGAAGCAGTACTGTGAATAAGCTAAATCTTAGAAGCAATACTGTGAATAACTAAATCATAGAAACAATACTGTGAATAGCTAACTCTCAGAAGCAATACTGTGAATAGCTAAATCATAGAAGCAATACTGTGAATAGC
This sequence comes from Cepaea nemoralis, assembly GCA_014155875.1. Classification (NCBI taxonomy): domain Eukaryota; kingdom Metazoa; phylum Mollusca; class Gastropoda; order Stylommatophora; family Helicidae; genus Cepaea; species Cepaea nemoralis. The sequence continues at coordinate 10,656 of JACEFZ010008054.1, read as the reverse complement.
TAAATCATAGAAGCAATACTGTGAATAGCTATTTCCGCTCCCTAATAGTTTGAGTGAGAAAAGTATTATAACGTCAAACACCATAGCTGTAACAAATAAGGCTAGAAAAGTTAAAGAGAAGGAAATTCAAGTGGTGCATACCCACACGGCTACATGTGGTGCATACCCACACGGCTAGTCCATCTAATGTTTGTAAATAGGTTCTGATAATGTCTTTTGTCTCTGCAGATCAAGACACTAGATACAAGGTTTCACTGGCATCTTGCCGTCTTGACAGACGATAGTTTGTTACATTGTGCTTAAAAAGGGGCAGAATAACTTCAACCCATAACGGCGACCAGGGATGGAGTTATACCTCTCCACCGCACACAGTTGAATTGTAGAGACCATGTGTTGCTCATGCAGCATGATCCCTCTCTCGGCCTGCCTAGTTTACTTCACAGGAAAAGTAACAAGCTGCAGAAGCTGACGGATCAGCAAAACCATGCTCTGACTGTCCGCCTGTTGGAGCTTTCATCCTGGACCAGCTGCCAACCAAAGCTTTGGGTCTTGTCTGTCCTGCCATGACATTTAGTCTTTAGGTTGCATTTCCTCATACCAGCATAAGACTTGTACCCTCCCAGTTGTACTCCTCCGCCAGAAGCTGCTGGCACAATGTGGGGTGTCGGTTGTGGTGAACGCTGCTCAACATTTAGGGATAACAGAGAGCAGATAGCACCGTCTACTGTCATAGGGTAGCTCAGTCCATATCTGTTAAGATCTGACAGTCAGGATCAAGGTTTACGACTGTACACATTAATTTAGCATTATTATAGTAAAGTTACGTGATTGAGCGTGCGCGATCTAAAGTGAGGAGTATTTAGGGATAACAGAGAGCAGATAGCACCGTCTACTGTCATAGGGTAGCTCAGTCCATATCTGTTAAGATCTGACAGTCAGGATCAAGGTTTACGACTGTACACATTAATTTAGCATTATTATAGTAAAGTTACGTGATTGAGCGTGCGCGATCTAAAGTGAGGAGTTCAGTTCACCTTTTGGTATGAGACTTATTATATACTCCTTCCCCGCCCCACAGGAAGTAGATATTCGATGTGGTTCAAAAGAAATTGCAAGCAAATGCAATTTTCTCTGCAGATATTTGTTTTCTTCCCGTTATAACTGAATATTGCCTCGACTATCTTCTACACGCCGTCATCGTCGATTTATCAATAATTAATCAAATGCTGTCTTATCGTGAACAAAGAAACAGCGTCTCGTATACTGTATTCAACGATCAGTTAACGATTGCTCAAATATAGTGAGGCGTTAGCAATTAGGCGATTCCAGCCAGTTTTGTGCATGCAGAAAGAGTTCTTTGTAAGTTTGAAATTACCGTGGGGATAACAGGTGTTCTACATTCGAGCAATATCTGTGGCTATGTGTTTTAATTGTTTCAGCTAAAGTATTATTCACTATTCACTTTAGATGATATATAACTCTGCATTACGCACCTGATGAGATGCAGCGAAATATACCAGGCTATAAATCGTGCAATATTTTGTTTGTGGCTTCTGTGTTTACATTCACTATGGGAAGACATTGTTTTGAATATTTTCTACCTAGCCTTGCGCTGGTTTTTTTATGAAATGATATGAGTGCCGGTCGTTCAGACAGCAATGGCAAACTACTAAACGTAAACTTGCCCAGGAATCAGGAACAGCCAAAAATTGCTGGGGTTGACTGCTACGTCCTGTAAAGCATATGCAACTGATGTTTTAAAAAAAGTTCAACTTATGTGTGAAAAGCACATCCGGTTTCCGATTTCTGTCTTTGTCTGTGAGAGAGACTGATCAGTACGAGTATATTAAAGTTAGTTGCATATCCTTGACAGGACGTTGCAGTCAATGCCATCATTTTTTATTGTTGTTATCTCTTGGCAAGTTTACGTTCAGTAGTTTGCCATTAATTTTTGAACGTCCGGCACCCAAACCATTTCGTAAAAACAAACCAACGTAACGCGGTCTGCAGTCAAATCGCGCACAGATGTGTTTTGAACGCGGTATGCCGGATCATTAACTGCGTCCGTAGCCTCTTTGCCACGGAGCGGACACGAGTATATTGCGCTAGTGAATAGATGCCTCTTCCCTTAGAGCCTTTGACCAGCGGGTAACCTTGTTATCCAGTGAGGCCCTAAGCCCTTCTCCAAATTGGGTCGGGTGTAACTTATCCTCACTACTCTCTGATAGGTCGCTACTCTTGCTTTCAGCTCAGCTAGTTTGTAACTTGTATCGATACAAGTGGTTTGCCGCTGCTAACATATAACCTGGGAGCGTGACTAAGAAGCTCGACGGATGAAAAAAGTAAAACAAAAAAACATATGCACTCACACTACAATATGACCAAGAAGCTCGGTGGATGAAAAAAGAAAAAAACCACACACACACACACACACACACACACACACACACACACACACACGAGAGAGACAACACGGGAGAGAGAGAGAGAGAGAGAGAGAGAGAGAGAGAGAGAGAGAGAGAGAGAGAGAGAGAGAGAGAGAGAGAGAGAGAGAGAGAGAGAGAGAGAGAGAGAGAGAGAGGCAAACGTTTCGACCGAAGTCTTCATCAACTTCATCAAGGGAGCATCCAGCACACAACGATTAAACGTATATCAACTAACAACACAAATGAGTATTTTCGTCTACGCTTGTCCAATCCACCAATGCTTGTCCAATGAGCACCGAAAACTGCTACATATGAACACTGAAAACTGCTACATGTGAACACTGAAAACTGCTACATATGAACACTGAAAACTGCTACATATGAACACTGAAAACTGCTACATAAGAACACTGAAAACTGCTACATATGAACACTGAAAACTGCTACATATGAACACTGAAAACTGCTACATATGAACACTGAAAACTGCTACATATGAACACTGAAAACTGCTACACATGAATACTGAAAACTGCTACATATGAACACTGAAAACTGCTACATATGAACACTGAAAACTGCTACATATGAACAGTGAAAACTGCTACATATGAACACTGAAAACTGCTACATATGAACACTGAAAACTGCTACACATGAATATTGAAAACTGCTACATATGAACACTGAAAACTGCTACACATGAACACTGAAAACTGCTACATAAGAACACTGAAAACTGCTACATATGAACACTGAAAACTGCTACATATGAACACTGAAAACTGCTACATATGAACACTTAAAACTGCTACATATGAACACTGAAAACTGCTACATATGAACACTGAAAACTGCTACATATGAACACTGAAAACTGCTACATATGAACACTGAAAACTGTTACATATGAACACTGAAAACTGCTACATATGAACACTAAAAACTGCTACATATGAACACTGAAAACTGCTACATATGAACACTGAAAACTGCTACATATGAACACTGAAAACTGCTACATAAGAACACTGAAAACTGCTACATATGAACACTGAAAACTGCTACATAAGAACACTGAAAACTGCTACACATGAACACTGAAAACTGCTACACATGAACACTGAAAACTGCTACATATGAACACTGAAAACTGCTACATATGAACACTGAAAACTGCTACATATGAACACTGAAAACTGCTACACATGAATACTGAAAACTGCTACATATGAGCACTGAAAACTGCTACATATGAACACTGAAAACTGCTACATAAGAACACTGAAAACTGCTACATATGAACACTGAAAACTGCTACACATGAATACTGAAAACTGCTACATATGAACACTGAAAACTGCTACAAATGAACACTGAAAACTGCTACATAAGAACACTGAAAACTGCTACATATGAACACTGAAAACTGCTACATATGAACACTGAAAACTGCTACACATGAATACTGAAAACTGCTACATATGAACACTGAAAACTGCTACATATGAACACTGAAAACTGCTACATATGAACACTGAAAACTGCTACATATGAACACTGAAAAATGCTACACATGAACACTGAAAACTGCTACATATGAACACTGAAAACTGCTACATATGAACACTGAAAACTGCTACATATGAACACTGAATGTCAATTTTCATTTTCCTGGATCGGACTAGCGTCGATAGAAGTACGAAATTGTGTTCTTAGTTTGTAACGTGTGTGTACTAGAGTTTGTCTAAGCTCAACATAGCCCTGATTAAAACGATACTGGTTTTAGGCGCGGAGGGGTATACCTCGCAAAGATCACGTAGGTAGAGGAAGGAGATGCAAGGACATTGACCTGAAGGAAGTAATTATATTTTAGATTTCACATTTGAGGAAGATCAACATTTGCGTTGGATGGACAATGAAATGTCAAGAACAGCTACCTGCTAGCAGCTTATGGGATTATACGATCTTCATTTTCGTGGCTATCACGGTCATCATCATCATCATCATTATCATCATCATCACCATCACCATCATCATCATCATCATTAGAAGAAGAAGAAGAAGAAGAAGAAGAAGAAGAAGAAGAAGAAGAAGAAGAAGAAGAAGAAGAAGAAGAAGAAGTGTATGGATAAAGTGAGAAGGAGGGAGATAATAACAGCAATAACAAGTTTATCTTGCAGGACACCCCAGTAGCATGGCGAATGTATTACCCAATCCATCGCCACATTGTACCTAGAATTAGCACAATCTTCTCCCGCTTGTTTACTATATAACTCATTATTGTCTCACCTTGCTATGTATATTTTGCCATTACTTTGCACTTTTCGCCTCAACGTAAATTTCACTCCCGCTGCTAAACCATTTTCTAAATTTAAACAAGCAAACATTTTCCTTTTCTCTCAGTAAAATTGTTTATGTTTTTACCTCGCCGCCATTCTTTCAGCAAATTTCCCCCCAAGACTTGCATCTATGATTCATAAGGAAAGAATCTAGACCTAGAATTTTAGACTGTCAGGAGAGGATCTGGAATCTTCCGTAACAGGGTGAGAGATGGAGGAGCCAGTAATGTAATGTTTTGAGATTTCCAGGCGCGTCCTTGGCTGGGGTAAAGTTTCCCTAGCTATAACGTAGGATTCGTTTAAAACACTTCTTCAAGAATTATTTCCCTTGTCATGAGTTATGCCACTTAGCGAATTATTTTCTTATGTTTTTCTAATTGCTGCAGTTACACAGGGAAAACGTCTAGAAGTGAGCGGCGTTTTTCCGGGGAATTCACAAACATATCTGGTTTAGTGCCGACGTCTGTTGTTAAGGGGTAGCGAATGCTATTCACAATCCCGCATACCGAAATCAGCTGCATGCGATTTGGAAGCAGACAGCTTTGCGTTGATTTTTAAGAATACTATGAGCTTTGGTCGCTCAGTAAGACACTCATCTCATCTCATCTCATCTCATCTCATCTCATCATGTTCCTCTTGTACCTTGCGGTGTCGAGATGAAGTATAAACATCGTGAGAGTGCCCGATTATGGGATACATGTATCGATATTGCCTAGAAAATTAAAAGCAGATAAAACACTGCCGCGTTGTTCAAAGGACATGAAACTAACTTTTCAACCTGGTTTAGTATGTGGAAAGTTAATGTTCCGATATATATAATATATATATATATATGAACCGGAGGTGTGAAGCAGGAAGCACATAAACCTTAACATTAGAAAAACGGAAGTATAAAATCCTTTATAGGACGATGCATTCAACCCCAGAAGATATTGGCTGTTTGGTATTTTGTATGCAGTTTATGTTCAGTAGTTTGCAAAGAAAGGACTATCCTTGAATGTCAAGAAATCAGTAACAATGGTGATATCAAATTAAAAGGTGACACCAAAATGTGAAATAGAAATATAAGAGACAATTCTTAACCAAGTGGATAATTTTAAATAACCAGGGGCATGTATAATATCATATGGAAGATGCACTACATAGATTAAGAGCAGAAGGGCAAGTAAAAGCAGCATTTCAGAAAATGAAGAGTATCTTATACAATAAGTCACTATCATTGGATGTAAGAAAGAAAGAGCTGAAGTAATATATAGAACATGTTTTGTCGTATAGCAATGAATCTTGGAATGTAAATGAGCAAATTAGGAAGAACTTGGAAGCAACAGAGACGTGGTTCCTAAGACGAATGTTGCGAAATCCTTGGACTGCCAAATTAACTAACAACGATTGCCTGAAAGAGGCTAATGAAACTAGAACATTATATACAACAATAAGAAATATATAAACAGCTTTCTTTATCTTGTGATTAGAAGAGAGGCATTGGAGAACATTGCGACAACTGGAAAGATCGAGGAGAAGAGAGGCAGAGGCAGACCAAGAGAAATGATGCTGGACAGATTGAGATGGTTGTATGGAGGGATAGCATCAGCAGAGTTGATCCAGAAACCAAAGACTGTAGAGAGTCATGAACGCCTACGCCAGCCGGCATAGTACTTGATGATGATGATGAGTTTGCCATTACTTTCATAACGACCGACGAGACGCTCGTATCATCGAAATCAAAACAAAGCTATCTGCTTTCAAACTACCTGCGGCTTCTTCTTCTTTTTCTCATTTCGTACGCTTGAAATATGTCTATAGCTGCAATGTTGTCTTTTGTATGAATTTAACTGTCTTTTTAGTTCACTCAGCGGTCCATGGAGTTTATCTTCCACTGTCGTCTCTCTAGGTAAGAAGGTTTGCCTAGATATGTTGTATTTTGGGCAGTCTTGGAGTATGTGATCTGCTGTCTGCGACGCCAATCCACATGTACACATGGCTGATTCACCAATCTTGAATTTTGTATACATGTGGTTGCGTAATCTATTGTGTCCTGTTCTGAGGCGCAGAATAATGACTTGTTCTGGTCTGTCCATAACGTGGTAGTCATCTTGAGCAGGTTTTGATGGCTTTCTGACTGATTTGATCATTCTTTTCTTTTGGTGGTATGTAACGGGCACATCAGGCTGTTCTTCTTTGGCTCCTTCCTTAGCCAATCGATCCGCTCTCTCGCTTCCGGGTACTCCACAGTGGGATGGTATCCACTGTATGGTGACCTTATGCTGACTGCTAAGTTCAGAAAGTAGTGTCCTTAGTACTGGCAATTTCCCAGACAGAAGCGCCTCGAGTACTGATTGCACGTCTGTCAATAGCACCACAGGTTGTGTGCCATGGCTGGTATTTTGTAATGTCTCTGTTGCTATCTTGATTGCCTCAATTTCAGCATCATAGTTATGGCAGTACTTTCCTGTTGGTACTCTGGCTGTGTCCCTAGTATTATTTGGGTATTCTATGTACCCTCCCGCTCCTCCATTTCGAACAGCATTTTGTGCTGACCCATTTGTGTAGACTCAGATCCAGAGGTCCTGTAGGTATTCTTCATCAAGGAAGCTGAGAGTGGCTATTCTCAGTTGTACATTGTTCTGTTCTTCCATGTCAAATATTACTCTCACTTTTGTCTGGATTTGTAGTGATAGTCTATGTTCATCTTTCCACGGAGTTCGTTCTGGGATAGTTTTCAGGGGATGCCAACTGTGGGTAGATCGGTGGTTTCTCTGCAGAGTCGTTCGGCCTGATGGATAAAACTGCTTCTTTTCAACTGCCCCGTAGATAAGTTTTCAAATGTGTTCTTCATAGGGTGCCCTGGCATGCTGATGAACTTTTCTGCGTGTATTAACGTTTTCGTATCGCCGCGCTCTCTCAGTGCTTGTGTCCTCCCCATATTCTCCATCTCCACTATAGGGGTTGATCTCACCCTTCTGTGGTGACTCTAAGTGCTTGATTTTGCACATTGTCCAGCTCTTGTAGTGTGGTTTTTGATGCTGAACACCACGCAGTTGACCCGTATTCCAGGTGTGGTCGTATGCTCTGTTGATAAACTTTGCTAAGTATTTTCCCACAGGCTCCCCATGGGGTTCCACTTTTTCTCACGATGACTATTTTCCTTCTGGCTTTTGCAACTGCCTTGTTCGTGTGATTTCTCCATGTCAGTCTGCCATCAAATATTACTCCAAGATATGTTGGTTCTTTATCTTCTGTTAGGGGTATTCCATTTATCTGGATGGTCCCTGCCTTTTGTTTTGGAGAGAGGGTAAATAGCGTGGTTGTGCCCTTGTCAGTGTTCATGCTGATGCACCATCTATTTGCCCATGCAACAAATGCATCTACAGCACTTTGTAGCGATCTGGTGATCACTGATGCATGTTCATTTGTGCTCCATAGAACCAGGTCATCAGCGTACATCAATCGCTTTAATTCCATGTGGGAGTTTAGCATCAAGATTATTGGTGAAGATTAGAAAAAGTGTGGGGAACAAGATACCGCCTTGTGGAACACCGTGACGCAGTAGTATTTTCTTGCTCTTGAGTCCGTCTATCTGTACTTGGGCGCTTCTGTTGTGCAAGTATGCTTTCACCCATTTGTACATTCTTCCATTGACTTTATGATTTCTCAGTTCCTTCATCAGACCTTCTTTCCAAACAGTTTCAAAGGCTTTCTTTAGATCTATCCATGTCGCAAGCGCCAGTTTCTTCTCTCGAAATGAGTCCTCGATTTCTTGAGAGAGGTAGGTTGTCTGATCTTCCGTAGAATAGCACTGCCTAAAGCCAGCCTGCTGTGAAACAAAAATGTTTTCACTGTCAATGTATCACTGAAGTCTGTGATTGATGATGCGCTCCATGTTTTGCAGAGACAGCTGGTTAGGCTAAGTGGTCTGTAGCTGGATGCATTGTAACTGTCTTTTCCTGATTTTAGGAGAGGTATCATGATTGCTTCTCTCCAGGCTTGTGCATCTCTTTTATTGAAGATCTGCAACAGCTTTGTTTTGGCCATTGTTCCCAGATTCCTGATAATTTCATTGAAGATACCATCAGATCCTGGTGACTTTCTCATTTTCAGTTTTGATAATGCTAGCTCCAGTTCGCTGATTGTGATAGGTGCCTCCAGAACCTCATGTACTATTTCATTCTATCCTGTATGATGCCATTTCTCTCGAATCCCTATTTGTTTTTGTTTTTGGATTAATTTTGATGTTGTTATCTTGTGCAAATGAGTCCGCAAAATGGTCAGCTGCTTTCTTTCCTGTTAAGATGTTTCCGTCTGTTTGTAATGCAAGTTTTGAGTTTCTCCCTGTGCCCTCATCGTTAAGTTGTTTTATTAGTTTCCACAACTCTCTTGTCTCTTTCAAAGTTCAGTGACTCTTTTTTCTCTTGCCAGCTTTTCCGTCTAGACTGCAGCTTGGCCCTTTGAAATTTGGCTTTTGCGTGCTGGTATTTTTTTGTGGTGCTTTTGGCTGGGTGTGGCCTCTGCTTGCTTTCTAAAATCTTCCACATCATTATCCAACTGTTCCAGTTCACTACTCCAGTATGGTTTATATTGTCTACGAGCTCCTCTTGGTGCTGTTTCTCGCGCTGCCTGTAGTATGCATTTCCCAAACTCTTCAACTACTTTATTTATGTCTTTCTCAGTGTTCTGGTTTCTAACCAGTATGCTGGTGCGATTCTTGTACATTGTCCAGTCTGCTTTCTTATAGTTCCACCTCGAGAGGGTGCTGCTTTCACTTACAAGCTCATTTTCTACAGTTGGAAAGACTGGCTGATGGTCACTGCCACCAAGTTGTTTCCCAACAATTCGTGTAATGTTCCACTCCAGGTCTGGTGAATGAAAAGCCAGGTCAGGTGTAGTTGTAGTGTGCCATGATCTCGAATAGAAAGTATGTGAGTCGGACGGCTTGTTAATCAATATGAATCTATTCTCATCCTGCCAGTCTTCCAGTCTCTTTCCTCTCTAGTCCATGTGATCATTGTAACACGCTACGTGGAGGGTCCCAAATAGCCCTGTCACAATATTTCAAAATTGTTCTCTTTTTATAGCCCTGGCTGGAATAGGTCTTTTCCTGCCAACCCTCCTCCGTTTTCCCGGACTCACTGTCACTTTTTCTTTCGACCTAAAGGACCTATTTTCCGGCAATGTTCTTCTGGCCCGACCATATATATACACAGGATCGTTGGAATAAACTAAAACTTGATTTATTAAATCAATAAAGGGACACACAGAAAACACCAAGGTAGGTAACACAGAAAGTTCTAAACAGACACCCCCACAGATAAGTTCAGGCCAAAAGCCTCAAGTAGCCATAGTCACAGACCCAGCTTCAAATACTGCCCCATGGGTCCATATACGTCTCACCCTGTAGGCTGGAAGCTCCTTCCTCCCCGGAACTTGGGTGTAAGTTCCACAGCTTCCCGTAACAAATCCACTGGTTGTTGATGACTTGTTCATGAACTTAAATATATTGGCGTCTTTTAATGTCCGGTAAAAATGGGAATGCCGGATAATCATGCGTAGATTCAAAATTTAATTGGACGCTCTCCCCGGGGCCGGGCAATGAAGGGACCGAGATTCACCTTACTTCAAACTGTCTGTTTTAGGGGATGCAGTAAATCATGCGTAGGGCTCAACCAGCATTTAACTGTTCTCGGGCCTATGTCATTTCTTCAAGATATGCCTTGCCTCTCTCTCAGAAATTTGGCACACCATGTGTGATATGGCTCATACATTGCCCGGCTCATCAGACGTATTGGCTCTAGCACAGAAGCTGTGTGGATACTGGTTTTTCCCCCCCCGGGGGAAAAAAAAAATTGGGGGTCCCCCCAAACCAAAACCCAAAAAAAAAAAAGGGACCCTGG
>JACEFZ010008053.1:0-47114 GCA_014155875.1 Cepaea nemoralis | reverse complement strand
ACATTTTCTCATTTCCCAAAATTTTTTTAAACATTTTTCCTTAAAATATGCAATGCATTCTCAATTTCATATCATTCTTTTTTCACATAGCATTCTCATTTTGCATATCATTCTGTTTTTCCCAATTTAAATAACTACTGCTTTCACATACAAGATTCCAAAGCAGGGGGGTTTTCATTTTAAAAAGGGAAACTTAACGAACGAGAGGAAACACGTTTTTATGATTGATTGCAACATAGTTGTGTTGAATCATGGTGCACGATTTTACCGATAGTAGCACTGGCTTTTTTGCACCAGGAAGCACGGGGGGGGGTTTAAACACGGAAGGCGAGTCTTCATTTTTTCCCCTCAGGGCAGTATTAAATACACAGTAGAAACAACATGTAACAGTTTGAGCCGCCTTTGACAAAAATTTTAACTGTTTTGTTACGTTATTAAATTTTGATGGGGAGGGAATTATGCTTCATTGTTTTTGTGGCGAACGTTGTTGTTTTTAGTATATTTAATTGTCTACACCAGTGTTTCCCACTTTTTTTGTCCCATCCCCCTTTAACCTTTCAAAAATTCATATTGCCCCCCCCCCCTGCCCCATCCCCCCCCCCCCCCCCCTCAACATATACATTATTTTTAATATTCAAAATTGAAATGTTCACTAAAAAAATTTGAAGATAGGTTTTAGGAAAAATCACTAGTAATTATTGAGCAAACACAGAAGTAAATTTTCAAACATATAATGGAGAACTGAAATTCAAGTACAAAATAATTTTAATGAAAGATTTTTCATATTTTTTTAATTTATTAGAAATTATTTATTATTTAAATTTATTGAGATTCTTGCGCTTGATGCTGCTGCAAAGAGATCTTATTTGGGTTCCCAAATTTAGTTAACTTCAGTCTCAGTTCCCCTTTTTGTTATATTCAGCCGATTTTTCCTTTTTCGAATTGCCCCCCTTAACAGTCAAATTGCCCCCTGGGGGCGTGGGCCCCACTTTGGGGAAACACTGGTCTACACTGTTGTCTTACAGAGACGTGATATTCACTAGGGTACGTAACTTAGGGGTGCTATTTATCCATGGCTATGGATAGCTGGCCGGCGCCCTGGCCTAGGAGTTAGCGACTTTCTCTGTAATCCCCTATACTCTTGTGAGAACGTGACGACGGCGAGAATCGGCAGCGGTTCTAAACCCGGGCGGTAACTTACGGGTATGTGAGCCGGTCGCTCAGAAGAATGGCAAACTACTGAGGTAATCTTGTCAAGAAATCAACAATCAGCTGAAAGATGCTGATGTTGACAGCGATGTCCTTTAAAGGATATGCAAAAAAAAAATTTTTTAATGGATAGCTGAGAAGATGTATTATCCATGGGGATGGAATTGGGAGTATTTTATTTATCCAAGGGTAGGGTACTGGAGAAATTGTCTTTATCCAGTGGTGGATTCTGGAGAAGTTGTATTTATCCAGGGATATGGATAACAGAAAAGTGCTGTTTATCCGGGGTATCTCACACCCCTGTCCAGTCTCATTTCCCAGCGGGGGTGCGTGACCGGTATTTTACATTTACTGGAAGCCATATTAGGAATGTACCTGGGCCCTGATTCAGCACACCCTATATGCGCGGTTTAGATTTTTAGCCTGGGTTTGGGATTGGATTCTCCTCAGGTCTGAGGTATTAGTGTCAACATTTCAGTTAAAACGAAGAACGGGCACTGGGTTAAAATTTTTTTTTGGGGGAGGAAACCGTGTTCATACGACCCCAGTCTCTATCTCCAGATGCAAGAATATGGATCATTCTGTGACGTTTTATCAATAAGGAACAGTGCATGCCATGCTCTCCCTTTTTCCCGGGTATTTGGGTTTGGATGCATATCCACAGATGATGGCGAAAAAAACTGTTAGGACCAAGTGCATTTTTTAAAACTCCCCAACAGAGAATATCGGAAGTTGTAGACCGAATAGGCCGCAGCTGATTCAAAATCAAAAACCTACCCACAAACATAATATTTAATACATAGTTATGGGATACACCATTTTTCATTATCAATCTGAGAGAGAGAGAAAAAAAAAGAGTTCCTAAGAGCTGTATTCACCAATCCCGATGTACGGAAGCATGGCACCATTTCTCATTATCAATCTGAGAGAGAGAGAAAATAAAGAGTTCCCAAGAGCTGTATTCATCCAATCCTGATGTACGGAAGCATGGACACTTAGCAGACAATGGGGAAAGTGGACACTTTGGAATGTGATTTTTTTAGACCATTGGCACCTTTTCCCTCTTGACAGAAAGATAGTTTTGGGACATTTTGCTTCAAAGGGGGATAATAACTACAACCCATGGAGGTGGCGAATGTGGCCGATAAAGGGCCCAAATTCGTGCTGTAAATGTTCGTCCACAGTGGATGCATGTGAAAACATGGTCATTTCCAGCCATCATGCACCATCTTAGTCTCTCACGCTCTGTGTGTGCTTTATCTGCAATCATTTTCTCCTTTGTCTTTATTTCCATTTCTGCTAGTAGCCCTCCAAGCAACACGTTCATCGGCGACTTGCTCCCAATGTGCATTATCAATGACTGTATCAATCATGTTCCGCTTACACACATCATTGTATCGTAGTAGAGGCCGACCCTGAGATCTACCCATCTGTAATTCACCAAAAACGATGTCCTTTGGTATTCTACCATCATCCATCCTCCTAACGTGTCCTATCCATCTAAGTCTACGAAGACTGAGCATGGAACACACCGTCACACAACTGATCTTTCCAATACTTCAGTATTTGTGATTTTGTCTTGCCACTTAATACCAAGTATTCTTCGCAGACACCGCATATGAAAGCTGTTTAAACGTTTCTCTTGGATGTGAGTAAGTTGTCCAGGTTTCACTTCCATAAAGAAGAGTACTAAGGACACAGGCTTGGATAGACAGAGGACTTTTGTTTTGGCAGTAAGCTTCCTGTTCTCCCAGACTCTTTTGTCTAACCTGTTCATTCGTGTTGCTGCCTTACCCATCCTGATGTTGATTTCCTGATCTAGGGATAATTTGCTATTTACCTCTGATCCTAGATATGTAAAATGGTCTACTATCTCCAGTTCGGCGTCGTCAATAAAGATTGATCGGTACCCCATGTGCACCTTGTGACATAATCTGTGTCTTCTTTTTGTTAATTGTTAAACCAAATTCAGAACAAGCATTTGGAGAATGCAGATAGTAGATGTTGAATTCTTCCTCAGAGTGGGTCGTATTGCAGCATTCATCCGCAAAAAGCAACTCTCTGATTAGTACCTCCTAATTTTGGTCTTGGCCTTCAATCTCTGAGCATTATAGAGGCCACCATCTGAGCGTGAGTGAATGTATATACCACCATCCTGATCACGAAAGGCATATTTCCAGTAGAAGTGAAAAGTATATTCCAAAGAGGGTGGGGGATAGTACACAACCTTGCTTAACTCCACTCTTGATTTCAAACTCTTCTGAAGTTGCTCCATCAAACTTGATTATACCCTTCATGCCTTTGTGGAACGATTCCACAATGGACAGAAGAGTTGGTGGGCAGCCAATTTTCTTTAGTGCTTGAACAGACCCTCACGACTGACCAAATCAAATGCCTTTGTGAGGTCGATGAAGGCAATAAACAGTGGTTGATTTTGTTCCGGCATTTTTCTTGCATTTATCGCAATGAGAATATCATATCAATGGTAGACCGGTTCTGTCGGAAGCCGCACTGTGATTCGGGTAGACTTGATCTCCTAGGACTGCGCAGAACAATTCTGGAAAATACTTTCCCAATATTACACAGAAGTGAGATACCCTTATAGTTGTTACAGTCGCTCCGATCGCCCTTGTTCTTGTACAGTGTTATGGTGCTTGAATCTTTGAAATCCTGTGGGACTTGTCCTTCTCGCCAGCATAGCTCTATTAGCTGGTGGATCTGTAGAGTTAGTGCGTTTTGCCCACTCCTTATAACCTCAATTGGAATCCCATCCTTACCTGGAGCCTTGCCAGATGCAAGTTCATTATAGCACAATTAACTTCTGTTATGGTAGGAAGTGTGTCCAGGTGGTCAAGAGTTGGAAGGGCCTCTATGGCGTTTGATGGCATCATCCGCTAGTTTGGTCTCACTTGGAGTAAAGCTCTAAATAGTGCTCTATCCATCTGCTGTTTCTTATCAGTGATGTTTCTCCAGTCAAGGTTTTCAGGTGTGCACTTCTTTTAATCATTGGATCACAGGCTATCTTTATCCCGTCATACATGCTTCTAATGTTTCCCTTATCACTTGCTATTTGAATGGACTCACATAACTTGATCCAGTAGTCATTTGCACACTGCCTGGCAGCCTTTTGCATATCCTTCCTAGCTTGCTTCAGCTCATTGAGAGTGTTACGCGCCTGTCTTTCTTGTTTCTTAAGAGAGCTATTCTCTTTTATAAATCAAAGGGTTTGCAGTGTCTGGCTGTGTGCCGCAAACAGCCCTGCCTCTTGTGATACACAGTGCCGTAAAACCACCTACCGCAGTTTTATAAAAGAGTTTCCTTAAGTTTTACACCCACTTTTCACTTACTGTACAATTTTCTGATGTATCAATGAACGCGTCTTCAAGTTGCTGTTGAAACTCAAAGCACTTTTCAGGATCGTGAGTGTTAATAATGTTTAATCCTGGGCTAGATTTATGTTTAGCTGTGGAGATTCTCATTTAGTGTCGTCTAACCCTTGCAACACCAATAGAATAATCCGTATCACAGGTCAGTACTGTGGTAACTTCGAGTTAATGATGTATGGTTCAGATATTGGTCTCCGTTGATGATGAAGTCCAGCTGATGCCAATGGCGGATTCTTGGATGTTTCCATGTGACCTTATGCAGCTCTTTTGTTTTAAAAAAGGAGTGTAATACATAGGTCATTCTGGTGCAATGCTCCAGCAGCCCTTGCACATTTTCATCCATGCGACCGATTTTGTATTTTCCAAGGCACACTGGCCATGAACTAGAGCCCTTTGCCCACACAAACATTAAAATCCCCGAGCATATAAATGATTTAAATTTTTTGACATTTTTGATTTTTTTTAAAGAACGATAAAAACCCCCGTGCGCGAATAGAAAAAGCAATGAATTTTTTTGGAAGAAGTCAATTTTCAAAGAGAACTAGCTACTTCCACTAGACATAGACACAACACATTCTTTTGGGCATGACAAGAAAATGGAACGCTGGAGTTGGCCGTCACAACGGGGAAAAATTGGGGGCCAGGATAAACAGGGAGACCAAAAGAGAAAATTTCTGGACAGTTTGACATCATGAGATGGAGGAATATTAGTATTATAATTATAGGCAAAATACGAGATAGAAGGCTGAGCAAGACATGATTACCATCGCCACACGGCATGAATTATAAGAAGGACGCTGCTGAAAGTCGTGCACTGTATTCGGGCTTCCTTGTATTATCAGTTGAATGAGACTGACGCATTTATGAAGATAACTGTGTGCAAATATGATCCCTTGTAAAAAAATTTAGTTGCATATCCTTTTACAGGATGTCGCAGTAAACCCCAGCTTTTTCCCCCTTTTTGTGATTTCTTGCAATTTTACGTTCATTAGTTTGAAATTGTTTTCTGAAGGACCTGCACTGGTACCATTTTACAAAAACCCAATAAAAGGCGAAAAAATCGCCCGCAGCTGGTTTCGAACGAATTGCGTCCATAACGCCTTCGTCCCAGAGCCGTCACAGACCCAGACACTCCCAAATTTGGCTTCCTGTCAAGCTTTAAAGATTGTCACAATGTGACAATCAGCAACCCCATTCCAACCCCAAAAGTTGAAAACCAACATACCCACACTAAAACGCCAGAGTTGTTTGAAAGCCAGGATCCCAACACTGCCAAACCAACATTGAAAACCAGCGTGCCGATACTACAAACCCAAAGATGGTTGAAAGACCGGATACCAACATTGCAATATCAACGTTAAAAACCCAAACATAACATCACTGCAGTCCCGATATTGACAACCAACATACTAACACTGCAATACCGACTTTGAAAACCCAAAAATATCCAGAGAAGTAATCCCGGGGAAAGGCTTGACCACGTTGTATGGTCGAGGCAAGAACACTGAGCTGATCTACGACTCTGATGATCAAGTGAGATGGCAAACCATGACCATCCATTTTACCGGCATGACACATGATGATGATGAACCAATATATCAACTCTGTAAAACAACATTTACAACCCAAAGTATTAAAACTGCGACGCGAACGTTGAAAACCAAACTACCAGCACAGTAAACGTAGCATATCAACGCTGCAAAACCAGCGTTGAAAAACACATACCCCACTGGAAAAACCCAAAAGTGATAAATAATATACCAACACTGGAAAACCGTAGTGATAACCAAAATACCAACACTGGAAAACCAACACTGGAAAAACCACAAAGATAAATAAACCCAAAAAATCAACAGTGGAAAAACAACAGTGGCAACCTACAAAACCCACACTGCAAAAACCCTCTTTAAAATCAACATACTATCACCGCACAAACCCTCGCTTTAAATAGCATACCAACACTGCAAACCATCGTTTGAAACCAGATGCAAACATATAACCGTCGCTTAAAAACCCAAAACCCAACACTGCACAACCATCGCTAAAAGTCAAAATACCAAAATTTTAAAACCATCGTTTACAACCAACATGCCAAACTGTAAAAACCCTCGTTTTAAAAACCATATACCAAAACTGCAAAACCGTCGCTTAAAACCCCAAAATACCATACTGCAAAATCATCTTCTAAAACCAACACTGTGAAACCATCGCTTGAAACCAACATACCAACACTGCACAACCAACATTGAAAAACATACCAACACTGCACAACCAACATTGAATAACATACCAACACTGCACAACTAAACATTGAACAAAATACCAACACTGAACAACTAAAATAAACATGCAATGATATTTGACGATACCTGATGGGGTGGCCCAAGGTTATTTTTAACCCCGGCATTAATATTATCAGACTATTTCAATGCACTTTCCCTACCAGGAACGCGTATCTACGGTGTCTTTGTGACAGAGACGGGCGTCTTTTGCATGTTTTGTTTGGGTGGAAAGTATTCTAATAGTAGGTTGTTTTTTTTTTGTATTGATCACGGGGTTAGTGTGGAATGTTTTTGTAAATTGATCGTGTTTTGTTCTGTGACTTATAGCAGGCGAGAATCCTGTTGTAGTGTCACGTAGAATACGGTTTTATGGTTAATTAATCTAGTACAGTGTCTGTCTGTCGTCTGTCTGTCTGTCGTTTGTCCGTCCGTCCGCTCCCGCCCCCGCGCCCGCCTGTCTGTTTGTTTGCCTACCTGTCTGTCTGTACGGCCGCCTGCTTGCCAATTTTTTTTGTTATTTCTGTCTGTCTGTCTGTCTGTCTGTCTGTTTAGTCGATTCTTTAATCAATCATTTAATCATTCAATCGGCAATCATTTTGTGTGTTCCTTTATTCTCTTTACACCTTCACACTTTTCCCTATACTAAAACGTAATATTGTGATCCCTTTTTTTATTTTTTATGGCGTAGTAATCTTTTCAAATTTCTGGCTATATCCGGGGTGTGTTCTGGTGACATACTGGTACACCGTTTCATTACGTTCAAACAAAACGACTTCGCTGGCATAAAAGGACCGACTCCCTTTCATTATGAACGGTAGACTCGCCAAGTCTGGAAAAAGTTGTGGCGTGGGATTTCCCGGGTTTTGTGATGTAACGCCAGTTAGGACGTCATGTGTGTGCGTGTCAGTGGTACCACTGGGTTAACGAGGGGGTAAAGACCCAGTGGTTGTCAGAGCATAGGTCGTTGTGGAGGTAGTTTTTAGTCAGTGGTGTTGTGAAATTCATGTACATGACATTTTTTGGGTACTTGGTGAGTATGCTTTAGGTCATCGTGTTCCGTTCCTGGTGTCTTACTTTTTTTGATAAGTTCGTCTAAATCCCACCATTCAGTCTTATCTTTTCTTATTTATCTTATCTTTTTTTGTCTCGTCTTATCTTATCTTATCTTTTCTTTTCTCAACTGTCTGTCTGTGTACCATTCATGCGTCTTACTTTTTTTGAGATAATTTTGTATATCTATCTATCTATAAGTTTTCCCCTTCAATGCGCTTTACTTTTGTTTATAAGTGTATCTGTCTGTCTGTCACTGTGTACCATTCAACGCGTCTAATTTGTTGATAAGTTCTTTAGCTTTTTGTCTGTCGGCCCTTTCCCGTCCGTATGTTTTTAAATCAACAAACGGCGGTCTGCTTTCAAATCGCCTGCAGCCCGATTTCGGTATACGGATACCCTTTCATTACCCCTTCGCCACAGACCCCGCTATAAAGTGTAAGACCTTACATTTCTAGGCCACAACATATAGGTGAGGTGACCATTTACTTTCCTCGTCGCCATTCCTTTCCAGTCAGTTGTCTAACAGTTATATGACTCCATTTGTAAACGGTAGGGTTGACTCCACTCCGCGCACGTCGGTAAAGTTTACCACCTCTTTCAGTATACACATGTCCTTCAAATCACGACCCAAATATGCACCCTACAGGTTTTATTCTTTCTCATTATTTTAGTCCATGCTGTCCCACCTTCTGTCTTGTTTGCTGGCAATCATTGCAGTTACCCATGTTCCCCCATGCCATGCTATCAGACTGTCTAGCGACTTCTCTCTTTCGGTCACACCCTAACTTTCCCATTGTCAGGATGAAACCAGCTGTACCCCGTCTCATGACGTACCAAACAGAATGTGGAATGTCTTTTCGTGCGAGTAACGAATTCCTTTTTAGTTAACTTCTTTCACCATGTCTTCTTACGCGTGTTATCATTTTACTGTGTTATTGTCATTCTTCTATGCGACCTCATCTCCTCAGTTTATTACTTTTCAATTTCTCAATGCTTTTTAGTGTAGTCGATAAAGCGAAAATATAGATCGCTGTTAAATCGTTCTTTCTGGTAATGTTCTCAAGATGGTATAACGTTGTTTGTCCCTTTACCACCCAAAAAACAGCAATGCTCACCCCCCAATTACTTGTTTTATTTATTTTCTTTTTCTTTTCTTTATAATTCTCTTCAGCATATTACATTGTCATAAAGCATCTACATTTCTACAGTGCCGATAATTAGTGTGTCTGTATTTCTCCTTCTAAACTCTGTCCAGTTAGATCATTATCAGATAAGGCAGTGGGACCAGGGACTAGATCTTGAACGTGAGAACAAATGTAAGACAATATTTTTGGAAGCAGAGACAAGCTCCGACCAGCGCGAAAATGGACACAGAACATTGAAGATACGATGGCGATGACAATGTAAGAGGCAAAAGAACTACCAAAGCATTTATAATCTTTTTGTTTAGTTTAGACGACGGATCAACATCACGGCACACGGGTGTAACCCATAAGTGCTTCGCTCTACTCCTAACTCAAGACTGAGTCCGGAGAATCTCAGCTCAGTGCACGAACTCCGTAGTACCGACGAGAATCCCGAAATACCTTGGTAGACTTTTTTAAAGTAAATGTTGCCTGGGCAGCGCCGTTAGGCTACTCATTTTCGTTTTCCAACTGCCAAAAGGGTTTGTTACGTGCGCAACAATACACACGGGCGTCCGATCTCACTACCCCGAGGCTAAGGTAAAGTGTTACTAGAAGTCCACGTAAAAAATCTCGGCCCCCACCGGGGCTTGAAACCCGGGATCTCCAGCACTCGAGGAGGACACCATACCCCGAGACCACGCAGGCGGCCCCCCCCCCCCCCCCCCGGGTAATCTTTTAGAAAAGCCTTAATTAGAGCGGCCTTCTGTAAATGTCCTTAAAAAAATAAGTCCCGTAGCTGGCGCCTGCTGTGAGTAGTGAACAGTCGGGTCCATCATATTTTTCAGGCCAGGGTGCACGAAGGAATGGGGGTCAATCTTTCTAATCCGTAGCGAACGGCAAGTATGGATATCGAAACCCTTTTGCGATCGCGTGCATACCATTGCCCGCAAGCTCCTAACAATTACATTTAAAGAACTCGCTATCTGACCTCATAATCTCATCTAATCTTGTTCCCTTCTATCGTGCGGTGTTTAGGCGAAGTATAAATAACGGGAGAGTGCCCGTTTATGGGCCAGTATCGAGATTCTCATCGACTCTGCTAATCCTTCTGTCCATCAGTTACGTGGCCGCCTCTTCTTCTGCTTCCATTTGGTCTGTGCATCATTGCTTGTTGTGGTATACTTTTAGTTGGTTGTGTATTTACAGGGCCCAAAACCATTTAACTTTTTGCTTTCTAATAAAAACTAGCGCTGCTATAATCCCTACTCTAGTGCTGATTTCTTCATTTCTGATGTTGATTAAAAGACTTATTTAAAGATAAAAATGTACAGAGCACAGTGGAGTGTGTTAAAAACCCTCACGTATTCAGAACTATAGCCCTTAAATAGTGTATGTTGCAAGTACCTTGGTGAGATATTCTATTAATTATTAGGCGGGAATTTCCCCTTTGGAGGGGTGTGACGTCTTAGTATGTCCTATTTATGGCAATCGGCACTGGTTAGACAGGTCGGCCCATCGTGCGTTGTGAGCACCCTTTAATAGCGTTATAGGCAAATTTTTGGTACAAGGGTAAGACAACTTGTATAGAAATTTAATTTCAGTTTTGACGTCGTGGAACGTTGATACCCCCCATAAATTTCAAATGTCTTTTTCTGTGGTGTTTTGATGAAAAGCTGGTGACACTGTCAGTAGTCATAAAGCTCCGCCGCGGAGCAAACACGGCAGTGGCTTCTGATCGTCAGAAGTGTCCCCCCTTCCCCAATGTTTGGGCCCCATTATACTTTTAACACTCTAAACGGCCCGTCTGGGTCATGACTCCGGGCGTTTTTCCCCCTGCCGTGGAGACGTTCAGTCAAATTCGTTGTCCCTGTTGTCGTGCTTGCCCCTTTCGTGTTACCATGTCCACTCTCAAGCCTCCCATCCCTCAGAGGGGAGAGTCTGTGCAGTCTTGAATCCCCCTTAGGACTTGGGGTTGTGGGACCCTGCTACCTCCCCGCCACGGCCTCAATCCCCTCCACCGTCTCCTTTGCCATGTTCTTCCTTCGTCCCCGTTTATGGCGCCGCACTCTATGGGAACCCGTTTTTCCCTTTTGGGTTTTCTTGACCCATCTTTTGGTCTCAGCAGGTGATACGACTCACGGACGATTACCGTTTTGTTGGGGGGGTTGACTTCGGCCGACATTTGCATGATTGGACTGCACTCAGATTCCCCCCCCACTCGAGGAAAGGCTAAAGAGCTGACATGAGACGTTTCAGTTTTGAGGTCTTGGTTGAGAGATTGTTAGGTGTTCTGCAGTTATAGTTTCGGGTCTCGTCCCCTTCAGTTTCCGACAGTTCCACAGCCGCACGAGGCCTTTTCGGCTGCCTCACACAGTTGTTTTTTGGGGCCCCAGTTCTCGCTTGTTCCTTAATGCCCATTCGTTTTAGCACATCATACACGGGGGGGGAGACTAGGCTTCTCGCGCCTACCTCAACAGCGAATAGCCTGACGGCGTACTCTTCCAGCTTAAGACTCCCGGGGGGGGGGGGGGGGGGGGGGGGGGGGGGCATATATTTATATTTTTTTTTGGGTTTGCATATCCTTTTTCAGGGCATCGCTGTCACTCAGCATCTTTCAGCTGATTGTTTATTTTTTGGCAAGATTACGCTCAGTAGTTTGTCATTTCTTTCTCAGCGACCGGGTCACATACCCCGTAAGTTACCGCTACCGATTTTCGCGCCGTCACGTTACTTACGAGAATATATGAGATTACGGAGAAAGTCGTGCATATATATATATATATATATATTATATAATATATATATATATATATATTTTTATATATATATAATATATATATAAAATGTCCATTTTGTTTACAGCAACCTATCACGATAAGTAATTATTAATTTTTTATAGAAATTAATTATTTTTTAGGTTTCTAGCTGACCCCGGGCCCGGCTTCGCCCAGTCCCTGGTGGGGAGCATCTCATTTAATTCATATAAGTAGTCATATAAGTTCTCGTTCCCGTTACCGACTGTCTGTCTGTCTGTCTGTCTGTCTGTCTGTCTGTCTTCTGTCTGTCTGTCTGTCTGTCTGTCTGTCTGTCTGACCCGGCCCGGCATTGCCCAGCTCCTGGTGTGGAGCATCTCATTTAATTCATATAAGTAGTCATATAAGTTCCCGTTCCCGTTACCGACTATCTGTCTGTCTGTCTGTCTGTCTGTCTGTCTGTCTGTCTGTCTGTCTATCTGTCTGCCTGACCCTGTCCGGCTTCGCCCAGTCCCTGGTGGGGAGCATCTCATTTAATTCATATAAGTAGTCATATAAGTTCTCATTAAATTCATACAACAAAAAAAGTAACTTAAAAGAATGTCCTTCCACACACCATCCATTATTTTTAATGAAAACGCTTGCCTAATCACCTGCATGACTACAGTAACTTCTTAAGCAAATAAAGATGAGTTACAATGTTATGCATTGTGCATTATTTTTATGAAAACTTTGAAAATGCCTTACAGTTTGTATCATTATTTATTATAACTCATATGCCGGTACATAACTATGGACACAGAGTTTATAAATCTTTGAAAACGATGCCACAATATGACTATAAGTTATACAGAAAAGTTATGCCCTTGAAATAACTTTTACGGAGTTAGGTCCCCTGAAATATATGCAATTATAATGAAAAAATGAAAAATGAAATAATACTGAGTAAGCAGGCGATTTCACACTAAAAAAATATCACAGTTGACAGCTCTGGACTGAAAGGAAGGCGTGTAGAAAATTTCATCTCAATCGGATGGGCCGTTCGCGAGCGCACAAGGACATACATAGATACAGGACAGACAGACATACGATCCTTATTTATATATAAGACTAGCAGACCCAGCCCGGCTTCGCCCAGTCCCTGGTGGGGAGCATCTCATTTAATTCATATAAGTAGTCATATAAGCTCCCGTTCCCGTTCCTGTCTGTCTGTCTGTCTGTCTGTCTATCTGTCTGTCTGTCTGTCTGTCTGTCTGACCGGCCCGGCATTGCCCGCTCCTGGTGTGGAGCATCTCATTTAATTCATATAAGTAGTCATATAAGTTCCCGTTCCCGTTACCGACTATCTGTCTGTCTGTCTGTCTGTCTGTCTGTCTGTCTGTCTGTCTGTCTATCTGTCTGCCTGACCCTGTCCGGCTTCGCCCAGTCCCTGGTGGGGAGCATCTCATTTAATTCACATAAGTAGTCATATAAGTTCTCATTAAATTCATACAACAAAAAAGTAACTTAAAAGAATGTCCTTCCACACACCATCCATTATTTTTAATGAAACGCTTGCTAATCACCTGCATGACTACGTAACTTCTTAAGCAATAAAGATGAGTTACAATGTTATGCATTGTGCATTATTTTTATGAAACTTTGAAAATGCCTTACAGTTTGTATCATTATTTATTATAACTCATATGCCGGTACATAACTATGGACACAGAGTTTATAAATCTTTGAAAACGATGCCACAATATGGACTATAAGTTATACAGAAAAGTTATGCCCCTTGAAATAAACCTTTTACGGAGTTAGGTCCCCTGAAATATATGGCAATTATAATGAAAATGAAAATGAAATAATACTGAGTAAGCAGGCGATTTCACACTAAAAAAATATCACAGTTGACAGCTCTGGACTAAAAGGGAAGGCGTGTAAAAAAATTTCATCTAAATCGGATGGGCCGTTCGCGAGCGCACAAAGGACATACATAGATACAGACAGACAGACAGACGTACGCCCCTTTATTTATATATAAGATTAAGCGTTAAATAACTAATTATTGAAATTTTTAAATTTTACTTATACACTTATACATTATTTTGACAGTATGGACAACACTTTTACAATTTGTTTTTATAAAAAATATTCTTTATTATCTATCAATGGTTTTAAATTTAGACAAACATTGTCACTATAATTTTTGATTTCTAATGAGATGTATGTAACTGCTTGCACTTTTTGAAAATTTTTTTGAAATCTGGAGCAATTTTACTTGTTGAAATTCGCATGACAGCATGCAGTTGCAGTCCGAAAAAAAAGACCTATTTTTAAATTTTTTAATCTTCAAGCAAAAAATGCTTGTTCGCAAATTGTTTTGATCCAAACAATATAACATTTTAACTGCAAAGTTTTTCAATTTGGGAAATGTTCTTGTGATAAAGATCCATAAATCCAGCAAACCATCTGACTTGAATTTCTCTTTCGGTCACGATCTGCTTGAAAGTCAGGCAGCCCCAATGTATGCCCTCTGTGGCTGTATCAGCTTCTGCACAAAAAGGGGGAACTGAGAATATTGAACTGGGGCTCTAATTTTCTAAATTTTTTGGGAAATTCCATCCAGATTCTTCATCAATGCATCTAATTGGGCTTTGTACTTTTCAGCATTTTACCAGAATGGTTTTTTGTTTTTGCAAAGGGAAGTGACAAAGTCTTTTTTCACTTTCTTGTCTGGAGAACAGTGAGAGTTTTTTCCTGAAATGATTTTACATGTACTGTACACATCTGACAAACCTATGTAAAACTTATATACCAACAGTGAATGCATAGTGAGAGCAAATGGAGGGGACTCAGAAACCCCTTTAGCATAAGATCCTGAGTACGACAAGTTTTTGTCCTGTCCCCCCCCTTGTTTATAACAATATAGACAACATATGTAAGAAACCCGCAAACGGAGACCGCAAGAAAACCGCATGACGAAAAAACAAAAAAAACCCTCTGCAAATCTAACCATTTGTCGTGAAATGCTGTATGTTGGTGATTCCCCGATCGACGACTGTATGCGCGAATACCCGGGGCAGAAGGGTTAATGAAACAGAAGGATATAACAACGGATTTACCAGCGCATGTGTTGTAGGTCAAAGGGGGGAGAGTCGACTACAACACAGGTGCCTGTAAGTGGAAAAATTGGGGGGGTACAAAGACAGACAGTATCATGGGCCAGCCTATTGCGTTCTGGAGGTAGGGCTGGACAGCAGAATGCGGTTTGGTTGTATTAAGCACGGAAAGTTCAAGATCGAAAATTTTTCCCCTGACAAGGGGTAATGAAGTCTGAATTTTCTTTGTCCCGCAAAGTCAAGGACGATGGGACAAAAATGATCTAAAGAGAGTGGCCACTTCTTTTTGTCATTTTTGTGTGCGTTCCCCAACTGACGGAAAAATAGAATTATGTGTCCTGTAATGAAAAAAAATATCCCCCTTTTAAAAGGGGAAAGTGCTTGGATGCGGATAAATTTCGATTCGTGGATTTACATTAATTCTAAAAAGGGAAACATAGATGCCTAAATAGGTATATTAGAGTTATTTTTAGAATGGGAAATAGATATTGGAAGTGCTTTTAACTTTGTTTTATTAGTGGGAAATAGTATAGATTTTGGGTAAATCTTCTACCCTTGTCAAGGGGGTTTTTTTCGGAGCCTTTTTCTTTTCGGCTGGAGGAAAAGACCTCACATAGGGGAAGGGGAAGCAGAACAGATCTCACTAATAAAATGTATCTCAACCGGGTTTCCATACCAGTGCGAGACGTATCAAATAAAGAATACAGATGGCTGGGTCCAGATCACTCAGTGTTGATAACCCAAAAGAAAGCCCTTTGAAGTAAAAAAGCACGACACTTGTGCAGGAAAAAAAAAGATAGAAGTCTCACCGGAAAAATTAAGGACGACAGAGAAAAATAATAAAGATCAGATGAGCTAAGGGAAAAAGCTCAAATGACTCAACCCATAGAGTAGCAAAGGCGTACCAAAGCATATATCAATTAAAAAATATCGAGTTAGAACTTTTACAGAACACTAATAGAACATTTTAGAATCTCGATGTGTTGTTCCAGAAGGATTAAGAACGCTATACGAAACACCGAACATTCCTTTTTAAGCGGACAGCAATAGTGAGCGAGTTAAGTACTTGATACTGTGGTAAACATTTTCATTAAAAAGAACGGATTTATCTACAGACGCAAGCAGACGGAGCCGTCAGGGTGAGATCGTTCTGGGTTTCTATATATCGTCCTGTACTTTAGCCGAGAGAAGAGACGAGAGAAAGACACGAAGACTATCTATCTACATCTTATCTAGCAGCCACACCAGAAGAACAATAGCAATTACACAGACAATACCCCCATACACAAGACATAGTTTTATAAAAAAATTTTTTATTTAATGAAAAAAAAACTGTTGTCGGAGTATGTTTGAGGAAACTAAGAGAGAGTGAAAAAAAAGGGATATAGGGATGAAAAGACGAAGAGAGGAGTGTAGAAAAAAAGTCAGTAACTAATCCAACAGATAATCGGGTTAAGATGTGCATGTTGTTTCCCAATCTCCTCTCGAGGAAATAACAGCACATAAAATGGTGGGAGCAGGGGGTACGTACATACATAATACTCATATGACCTAAAGCAAAAAGAGGCATATGCATAGAGAGAGGTACCTACATATTGGCACAGGCATAGCGGAGTACCTACATGTTGGGACATACTGTTTGGGAAGGAATATAAGTATATATTGATGATTTTTAAATGGAAGGACGTCCATTGGATTAGGGTCCCATTAGATATATGGTAAAAACATTTCATTAATGCTGGTGACTTTGCAGTGAGAAAGTTCCAGACAGAGTAAATGTGGATAGGTGGTAAGACATTACATACCTAGTCACACGGTCACACGTCTACATAAGTCTTTATCCTTTTCTCCTTTTGTGGATGAGAGAGTGGTTGTGATGTACGGTGGGGTGTCGTGGGTTTTATAATATTAGATAGACATAGATAATGATATAGTTTCTAGGTGGAATATAATTGTATAGTGAGTACTTTTTTTCTGCCTTGAGGGATCTTTACTCACTTGCTGACTTATCTGCTGTAACTATGGCAACTCCTAAAGTAACTACAGCAGAACTGAGAGCCAACGGGGAGGAAATTGGGTTAGCTGGTACCGAGCTAACTGATTACATACAAAAAAGAGAGAGAGATTCGTAAAAGGGGAAAGAGAAGACCGGAAAGCCGAGTTTGGGAAATGAGAAGAATAGAGGTGGAGACCAAGCGACTAGAAATGGAACAAGAGGCCCAAAAAACTAGAACAGGAGACCAAGCGACTAGAAATGGAACAAGAGGCCGAAATGGCCAGGAGACCAAGAAAATGGAAATGGAACTGAATCCCCTTGAAAGAGTTAGAACTCAAACACAAAATAAGGG
The DNA here is from genome assembly GCA_014155875.1 of Cepaea nemoralis. Classification (NCBI taxonomy): domain Eukaryota; kingdom Metazoa; phylum Mollusca; class Gastropoda; order Stylommatophora; family Helicidae; genus Cepaea; species Cepaea nemoralis. Next base: position 29,852 of record JACEFZ010008053.1, on the reverse strand, counting down.
GGAAATAGATGCAGCAGAAGGGTTCATCTTCACCTGGGCAAACCCACATGAGTGGACAGGGTTCCAGGCCCTGAAGTTTCCCCTTTGCGGTCTACGATGAAAGTAAAGAAAATATTCCAGTTTTTGGATCGGTTCGAGGCTATGGCAATCGCTATGGGACTAGATAAACCAGATGGGCTCTTAAAATATCCCAGTCTTTACGTGGGTTTGGGGTACGAGGTCTACACACCCTACCACCAGGACAGGAAAAACAGTACGAGGAATTGAAAGCAGCTTTGATGAAACATTATGAAGTCACCGCACAAAATATCGGGAAAAAATTTAGATCGTCTAGACGAGAGCCGGGAGAACTATTCGCCGCCTACAGTCTGAGGCTGAAATCCTATCTACAGAAATGGATGGACTTGGCAGAATTCCAGGGGATTATGAAGTCTCGAAAGATGATGGTGGTAGACCAAAAGCGAAAGCAAAAGTCGAAACCTCTCAGAAACCCTTTTTGGGAGAACAAGGGGGGGAACGGATTGATGTGGTGAAAAAGCTGGCGGAACGATTCGGAAGTACATGGGGGGGCGGGAAACTAAGTACACAAAACCCAAAAGGGCAGGAAAAAAGAGACGAAAAAATCGACGAACGGAAAAGAAACAAAGGGAACCTTAAAAAGACGTCAAAGGAGAGTTCTGAGAAGGTGAAGGAAGGAAAAAAGAACACCTCGAATTTTCCAGCGAAACGACCGTGGTCCGAGAAGTGGTGCTCGATTTGCAAAGGGGGCATCTCACAACACAAAAAACTGCAGATCGAAACCGAAAAACCTTACTTCGCGGCTGCCAAATGAATTTTAAGAAGGGGATCACAGACAAGGCTGAGGGCGGCGAAGGAGAAAAGGGAAAAAAAAGGCACACGAAAAACCCAGGAGGGAACATGGTGCACACACTGCAGGTCGAAGCCCATACGACTGCAGAATGCCGAGGCAGGCAAATACGGTCCCCTTTGAACACGCCTCGATGAACCCCTCGAGGAATCCCAGGGAAAAGTCGAGGAGGGGGGAAAACATTCCGGGCCAAGGGAGACCCTCGGTGGTGGAACTGATTGAGTGAATGGGACAACCAGTCCAATGTTTTATACGATACGGGACTGGATGGGGAAGCGGTGATTTCGGCGGATCTAGTATCCCCGAACAACTCACAGGGGAGACCATGGAAGATACAGCCTGCGACTAAGAGTGCTGTAAGCCATGAAGTACCCATTGCTCAAGTGGAGATTCGGTCAGATACGTCACTGGCACAATCAAGGCCGCCGTATTGAGTGATCCCATATTTCCAGTCATCCTCGGTTTGCCGGTATGGTCTTTCTGGGAATGCCTAAGGAACCAATTCACATGGGAGCTATGCAGACACGCTCTCAGAAGGAAACGGATCAGGCAGAGGAAAGGATTTCAAACCCAATGCCCGGGGAGTTACGAACGGCCCAGAGTGAGGATGATAGTTTACGTCCGTGCTACCAGAAGTTGCAGAAGAGTGCTGTCCCACCCAAACGCGGACAGTACTACATGAAGAATCGGCTACTATACCGGTAGAGCCCGGGAAAGGGGGGACAAACCCACACGGTCAATTGGTAGTCCCCAAGGCCTACCGTGCCCAAATTCTTCAGATGGGGCATACCATTTCGTTCAGTGGACACATGGGGATCGCCGCCCCATGCAGCGGATTTTCCGTCATTATTATTGGCCAGGATTGACGGGAGAGTGAGTCGATATGTAAAATCCTGCCCAGAGTGCCAGCGGGTGGCACCGAAACACTGGACAGCACCGGTGGTGTTTGGGGGAGATGCCCCTCATGAACTCTCCTTTTGAGAGGGTAGCCATCGATATAGGGGGTCCTCTTCCTAGGACCAAGAAGAGGAACTGTAATCCTCACCATGGTGGATTGCTGTTCAATGTGGAGTGAAACCATACCATTGTCAACCATTGACTCGAAAAAAGTGGCTGATGCTTTATGGAGACTTTTACCAGATTAGGTTTCCCTAATCAGATTCTGACGGATAATGGGGCACAGTTTTTGGGAAACTCATGGAGGAGGTATTTTGGGGTGTTCCACTCCAACCATATACATACCAGTCCCTCCACCCTCAAGCTAATGGACAAGTAGAGCGTTTCAACGGCACGTTGATGACAATGCTCAGGAAATTGGCCCAGGAAAAACCGGATAGGTGGGATGAATACATCCCGGCAGCCCTTTTTGCTTAAGGGAAGTGCCACATGGCTCAACAGGAGTACCGCCAGCAACTCTGCTGTTTGGTCGCCCAAATCAAGGGACCATTGGAAGCTTTATTGAGGATTTTGGACGGAAGAAGAAACCTCAGAAGAGGTGATCTCCTCGTACAAATACGTGGAGGAACTGAAGGAAAAATTCACACGGGCGGGGCCCCTGGCCACTCAAAACTTGAGAAAGGCCAGGAAGAGACATGCGGAATACTATAACCGTAGGTCTAGAGACAGAGCTCTTGAGGTGGGAGACAAAGTCTTTTTGTTACTCCCAAGGGGAAAAAACACAAACTGGAGATAGGATGGCAAGGACCATTTCCCGTGGAAAGGATGGTATCCAGAACCAACTATCAAATACGGACCCGGGGAAAGTCGAAGTTTTTTCATATTAATCTCTTGAAAAAATATGCAGAAAGAACCCGGGAAGGAGCACCCATCTCATGGCAATGGCGGTAGCAGTGGAAACTGAAACCGGACCAGATGAGGGGAGGGAATATCCTCTAAAAACCAGGAAACTTATCGGGAAGTACAGGTGAACCCTGATCTGACTCTCCAAGAGAGGAAAAAAATTGGCCAGGTTCTCAAATCCCATAAGCAGATCCTGACGGATAAACCAGGACGGACGGAGCTAGTTGAGTTCGAGATGACCTTAACTACGCCGGATCCGGTTCGCCAAAAAATCTACCCAGTACCATTTGCTAAAGAGAAGGCGTTGGAGGAGGAGATACAGAAACTGTTGGAGGATGAGGTGATTGCACCATCCACATCCCCATATAATGCTGGAGTGGTGTTGTTACGAAAACCGAGTGGAGAACACCGGCTGTGCATTGACTATAGACTTTTGAATAGTCATACCCAGTTTCCAAGTGGAACCATTGCCGAATCCAACCCAGTTATTCGCCAGGCTCCATAAGGCCAAGTATTTCTCTAAAGTAGATCTGAGTAGGGGTTATTATCAGATCCCGGTCAAACCAGAAGTTCGACATCTACTAGCTTTCAGCACACCTACGGGACACTATGAGTTCAATGTCATGCCTTTGGACTCAGTAATGCGCCTAGTGTTTTACTCGCATGATGAGAGCGTTTTGGGGATCCTCTACGTGACCCGGCCATTATCTCATTCATGGATGATATACTGATTGCCAGTGACAGTTTAGATGACCATTTGGGATCCTTAGAGAGATTTTTCGATCGGCTCCGGGAAGCCGGGCTGACGGCGCGCCCAAACCAAGTGCATGTTTTTTTTACCAAACTCTGGAATTTCTAGGTCATACCATCACTCCCGGGAAAATTGCCCCGGGGCGAAGAACCTGGAAAAAGTCAGACGAGCTTCGAGGCCTAAAACAAAGAAAGATATAAGATCCTTCCTATCATTGTGTGGTTTTTATCAAAAGTTCATTCCTCATTTTACCGAACGGGGAAAATCCATTAACAGAGCCCCTTAAAAAAAAGGACTTCCAGATGCAGTTATATGGACGCCAGAATGTGAGGGGGCCTACAGTAAATTAAAGGAGGCGTTGGTGAACAAGCCAGTTCTACAACTTCCAGACCTCACAAAGCCATTTGTGCTAAGAACAGATGCGAGGGGATCGGTATTGGAGCAGCCTTTTACAAGAAGGAATAGACGATGCTTCAATTTTGAAACCTGTAGCGTATGCCAGTAAGAAGCTTCTACCGGGAGAGAAAAATTATTCAACGGTTGAAAGAGAGTGCTTGTCACTCGTATGGGCTGTACAAAAAATTTTAACCATACTTGTACGGAGTACAGTTTACGGTCCAGTCAGATCATCAAACCCTTGATGTTTCTAGCTACATCACCGAAGTTAAACGCCAGACTGATGAGATGGTCATTGTTGCGGCAACCATACCACTTCACAGTGGAATACATCCCTGGAAAGGAGAAATGTAGGAGCAGATTTTTTATCCAGACATCCAGCTCCAGAGGAAGAAGATTAGGATTGTGGATCATGGGAATCAAACCTACAGTGAGAAAGATTCGACGCGGTCTAATCTCTTAAGAGGGGGCCTATGTCGTGAAATGCTGTATGTTGGTGATTCCCAGATCGACGACTGTATGCAGCGAATACCCAGGGAGCAGAAGGGTTAATGAAACAGAAGGATATAAACAACGATTGACCAGCGCATGTGTATGTAGGTCAAGGCGGGAGAGTCGACTACAACACAGGTGACCTGTATAGTGGAAAAATTGGGGGGCTACAAAAGACAGACAGTATCATGGACCAGCCTATTGCGTTCTGGAGGTAGGACTGGACAGCAGAATGCGGTTTGGTTGTATTAAGCAACGGAAAAGCCTAGATCAGAAATTTTCCACTGACAAGGGATAATGAAGTCTGAATTTGCTTTGTCCAGCAATGTCAAGGACGATGGGACAAAGATGATCTAAAGAGAGTGGCCACTTCTTTGTGTCAGTTTAGTGTGCGTTCCCAACTGGACGGAAAGATAGAATTATGTGTCCTGTAATGAAAAGAAATATCCTCCTTTATAATGGATAAAGTGCTTGGATGCGGATAAATTTCGATTCGTGATTTACATTAATTCTATAAAGGAACATAGATGCCTAAATAAGGTATATTAGAGTATAGTTTTAGAATAGGAATAGATATTAGTGAAGTGCATTTAACATTGTTTCTATTAGTAGGAATAGTATAGATGTTGGGTGAATCTTCTATCCTATGTCAGAGTGGGTTTTTTCGGAAGCCTTTTCATTTCGGCTGGAGGAAAAGACACTCACATAGGGGAGAAGAGGAAGCAGACACAGATCTCACTAATAAAATGTATCTCAACCAGGTTTCCATACCAGTGCGAGACGTATCAAATAAGAGAATACAGATGGCTGTGGTCCAGATCACTCAGTGTTGATAACCCACAAGAAAGCCCTTTGAAGTAATAAAGCACGACACTTGTGCAGGAAAAAAGAAAGAATAGAAGTCTCACCGGAAGAATTAAGGACGACAGAGAAAGAATAATAAAGATCAGATGAGCTAATGGAAAAGCTCAATGACTCAATCTCATAGAGTAGCAAAAGTGCGTACCAAGAGCATATATCAATTACAAAATATCGAGTGTAGAACTTTTACAGAACACTAATAGAACATTTTAGAATCTCGATGTGTTGTTCCAGAATGGATTAAAGAACGCTATACGAAAACACCGAACATTCCTTTTAAGCGGACAGCAAATAGTGAGCGAGTTAAGAACATTGATACTGTGGTGAACATTTTCATTACAAAGAACGGATTTATCTACAGACGCAAGCAGACGGAGCCGTCAGGGTGAGATCGTTCTGTGGTGTCTATATATCGTCCTGTACTTTAGCCGAGAGAAGAGACGAGAGAAAGACACGAAGACTATCTATCTACATCTTATCTAGCAGCCACACCAGAAGAACAATAGCAATTACACAGACAATACCCATCCATACACAAGACATAGTTTTATAAATAAATCTTTTATTTAATGTAAAAAGAACTGTTGTCGGAGTATGTGTTGAGGGAAAACTAGAGAGAGAGTGAAAGAAAGGGATATATGGATGATAAGACGGAAGAGAGGAGTGTAGACAAAAAGTCAGTAACTAATCCCAACAGATAATCAGGTTAAAGATGTGCATGTTTGATTCCAATCTCCTCTCGGGGAAATAACAGAAACCCTTTAGAGAACTCCTTTTGGGGACGACAAGCACAAATACAAAATCAGAAGCGAATACAAGACCACATAAAAGTCTAAACGAAATGTGTAGGGAACAAAACATAAAAATTAGCACCGTAAAACAGAGGTATGACTATGGCTAAAGAAAAAAAACAACAAAGTTCACCAAAGAAAACCCCTTAAAAACAAGAAAAGTTTTTTAAAGTACCTGGGAAAGTAAATATCAAAGGGCACATCAGAAGACAGATCAAAAATAGATGAAAAAGGAAAACCAAACTCTTGGAAAAATGGCCCCAGTACAAAGAACAAACGTATCAATAACTACTAAGAAAGTATTTTACAGCACAATTTTCCTCCCAAACTCTATGTTACCAAAGCCAACCCGGGCCCTGACAAAAAAGAGAAAAAAAAAATCCAAATAAATGAGATCCCTGGAAAAATCTAGGAGTCCATTTTTTTGTGATTTTTCTTTTCTCTTTTTCTGTCATGGCCCAGGATTGGCATTGGTAACATAGAGTTGGTAGGAAGATTGTGCTGTAAAGTACTTTCTTAGTAGTTATTGATACATGTTTGTTCTTTAGTACTGGTGCCATTTGTCCAATGAGTTGGTTTGCCTTATTTCATCTATTTTCGATCTCGTCTTCTGATGTGCCATTTGATATTATACTTCCTAGGTACTTGAAACACTTTACTTGTTTCAAGGGATTTTCTTTTAGGTGAATCTTTGTTGTTTTATCTTCTTTAGCCATAGTCAATACCTCTGTTTTACGTGTGCTAATTTTCATGTTATGTTCCCTACACATTTCGTTTAGACTATTCATGTGGTCTTGTAATTCAGCTTCTGATTTTGCTATTAGTGCTTGGTCGTCCGCAAATAGGAGTTCTCTAATGGTGTGCTGTTATTTCCTCGAGAGGAGATTGGAATCAACATGCACATCTTTAACCTGATTATCTGTTGGGATTAGTTACTGACTTTTTGTCTACACTCCTCTCTTCCGTCTTATCATCCATATATCCCTTTCTTTCACTCTCTCTCTAGTTTTCCCTCAACACATACTCCGACAACAGTTCTTTTTACATTAAATAAAAGATTTATTTATAAAACTATGTCTTGTGTATGGATGGGTATTGTCTGTGTAATTGCTAGTGTTCTTCTGGTGTGGCTGCTAGATAAGATGTAGATAGATAGTCTTCGTGTCTTTCTCTCGTCTCTTCTCTCGGCTAAAGTACAGGACGATATATAGACACCACAGAACGATCTCACCCTGACGGCTCCGTCTGCTTGCGTCTGTAGATAAATCCGTTCTTTGTAATGAAAATGTTCACCACAGTATCAATGTACTTAACTCGCTCACTATTTGCTGTCCGCTTAAAAGGAATGTTCGGTGTTTTCGTATAGCGTTCTTTAATCCATTCTGGAACAACACATCGAGATTCTAAAATGTTCTATTAGTGTTCTGTAAAAGTTCTACACTCGATATTTTGTAATTGATATATGCTCTTGGTACGCACTTTGCTACTCTATGAGATTGAGTCATTTGAGCTTTTCCATTAGCTCATCTGATCTTTATTATTCTTTCTCTGTCGTCCTTAATTCTTCCGGTGAGACTTCTATTCTTTCTTTTTTCCTGCACAAGTGTCGTGCTTTATTACTTCAAAGGGCTTTCTTGTGGGTTATCAACACTGAGTGATCTGGACCACAGCCATCTGTATTCTCTTATTTGATACGTCTCGCACTGGTATGGAAACCTGGTTGAGATACATTTTATTAGTGAGATCTGTGTCTGCTTCCTCTTCTCCCCTATGTGAGTGTCTTTTCCTCCAGCCGAAATGAAAAGGCTTCCGAAAAAACCCACTCTGACATAGGATAGAAGATTCACCCAACATCTATACTATTCCTACTAATAGAAACAATGTTAAATGCACTTCACTAATATCTATTCCTATTCTAAAACTATACTCTAATATACCTTATTTAGGCATCTATGTTCCTTTATAGAATTAATGTAAATCCACGAATCGAAATTTATCCGCATCCAAGCACTTTATCCCATTATAAAGGAGGATATTTCTTTTCATTACAGGACACATAATTCTATCTTTCCGTCCAGTTGGGGAACGCACACTAAACTGACACAAAGAAGTGGCCACTCTCTTTAGATCATCTTTGTCCCATCGTCCTTGACATTGCTGGACAAAGCAAATTCAGACTTCATTATCCCTTGTCAGTGGAAAATTTCTGATCTTGAACTTTTCCGTTGCTTAATACAACCAAACCGCATTCTGCTGTCCAGTCCTACCTCCAGAACGCAATAGGCTGGTCCATGATACTGTCTGTCTTTGTAGCCCCCCAATTTTTCCACTATACAGGTCACCTGTGTTGTAGTCGACTCTCCCGCCTTGACCTACATACACATGCGCTGGTCAATCCGTTGTTTATATCCTTCTGTTTCATTAACCCTTCTGCTCCCTGGGTATTCGCTGCATACAGTCGTCGATCTGGGAATCACCAACATACAGCATTTCACGACATAGGCCCCCTCTTAAGAGATTAGACCGCGTCGAATCTTTCTCACTGTAGGTTTGATTCCCATGATCCACAATCCTAATCTTCTTCCTCCGGAGCTGGATGTCTGGATAAAAAATCTGCTCCTACATTCTCCTTTCCAGGGATGTATTCCACTGTGAAGTGGTATGGTTGCAGCAACAATGACCATCTCATCAGTCTGGCGTTTAACTTCGGTGATGTAGCTAGAAACATCAAGGGTTGATGATCTGACTGGACCGTAAACTGTACTCCGTACAAGTATGGTTGAAATTTTTGTACAGCCCATACGAGTGACAAGCACTCTCTTTCAACCGTTGAATAATTTTTCTCTGCCGGTAGAAGCTTCTTACTGGCATACGCTACAGGTTTCAAAATTGAAGCATCGTCTATTCCTTCTTGTAATAAGGCTGCTCCAATACCGATCCCACTCGCATCTGTTCTTAGCACAAATGGCTTTGTGAGGTCTGGAAGTTGTAGAACTGGCTTGTTCACCAACGCCTCCTTTAATTGACTGTAGGCCTCCTCACATTCTGGCGTCCATATAACTGCATCTGGAAGTCCTTTTTTTAAGGTCTCTGTTAATGGATTTCCCAGTTCGGTAAAATGAGGAATGAACTTTTGATAAAATCCACACAATGATAGGAAGGATCTTATATCTTTCTTTGTTTTAGGCCTCGAAGCTCGTCTGACTTTTTCCAGGTTCTTCGCCTCCGGGACAATTTTCCCGGGAGTGATGGTATGACCTAGAAATTCCAGAGTTTGGTAACCAATCATGCACTTGGTTGGTCGCGCCGTCAGCCCGGCTTCCCGGAGCCGATCGAAAACTCTCTCTAAGGATCCCAAATGGTCATCTAATCTGTCACTGGCAATCAGTATATCATCCATGAATGAGATAATGGCCGGGTCACGTAGAGGATCCAACAACGCTCTCATCATGCGAGTAAATACACTAGGCGCATTACTGAGTCCAAAAGGCATGACATTGAACTCATAGTGTCCCGTAGGTGTGCTGAAAGCTAGTAGATGTCGAACTTCTGGTTTGACCGGGATCTGATAATAACCCCTACTCAGATCTACTTTAGAGAAATACTTGGCCTTATGGAGCCTGGCGAATAACTGGGTTGGATTCGGCAATGGTTCCACTTGGAACTGGGTATGACTATTCAAAAGTCTATAGTCAATGCACAGCCGGTGTTCTCCACTCGGTTTTCGTAACAACACCACTCCAGCATTATATGGGGATGTGGATGGTGCAATCACCTCATCCTCCAACAGTTTCTGTATCTCCTCCTCCAACGCCTTCTCTTTAGCAAATGGTACTGGGTAGATTTTTTGGCGAACCGGATCCGGCGTAGTTAAGGTCATCTCGAACTCAACTAGCTCCGTCCGTCCTGGTTTATCCGTCAGGATCTGCTTATGGGATTTGAGAACCTGGCCAATTTTTTTCCTCTCTTGGAGAGTCAGATCAGGGTTCACCTGTACTTCCCGATAAGTTTCCTGGTTTATTAGAGGATATTCCCTCCCCTCATCTGGTCCGGTTTCAGTTTCCACTGCTACCGCCATTGCCATGAGATGGGCTGCTCCTTCCCGGGTTCTTTCTGCATATTTTCTCAAGAGATTAATATGAAAAATCTTCGACTTTCCCCGGATCCGTATTTGATAGTTGGTTCTGGATACCATCCTTTCCACGGGAAATGGTCCTTGCCATCCTATCTCCAGTTTGTTGTTTCCCGTTGGGAGTAACAACAAGACTTTGTCTCCCACCTCAAGAGCTCTGTCTCTAGACCTACGGTTATAGTATTCCGCATGTCTCTTCCTGGCCTTTCTCAAGTTTCGAGTGGCCAGAGCCCAGCCCGTGTGAAGTTTTTCCTTCAGTTCCTCCACGTATTTGTACGAGGAGATCACCTCTTCTGAGGTTTCTTCTTCCGTCCAACTCCTCAATAACGCTTCCAATGGTCCCTTGATTGGTCGACCAAACAGCAGAGTTGCTGGCGGTACTCCTGTTGAGCCATGTGGCACTTCCCTATAAGCAAAAAGGGCTGCCGGGATGTATTCATCCCACCTATCCGGTTTTTCCTGGGCCAATTTCCTGAGCATTGTCATCAACGTGCCGTTGAAACGCTCTACTTGTCCATTAGCTTGAGGGTGGTAGGGACTGGTATGTATATGGTTGGAGTGGAACACCCCAAATACCTCCTCCATGAGTTTCCCACAAAACTGTGACCCATTATCCGTCAGAATCTGATTAGGGAAACCTAATCTGGTAAAAGTCTCCATCAATGCATCAGCCACTCTTTTCGAGTCAATGGTTGACAATGGTATGGCTTCACTCCACATTGAACAGCAATCCACCATGGTGAGGATATACATGTTCCTCTTCTTGGTCCTAGGAAGAGGACCCACTATATCGATGGCTACCCTCTCGAAAGGAGAGTTCATGATGGGCATCTCACCCAACACCACCGGTGCTGTCCAGTGTTTCGGTGCCACCCGCTGGCACTCTGGGCAGGACTTTACATATCGACTCACCTCTCCCGTCAATCCTGGCCAATAATAATGACAGGAAATCCGCTGCATGGTGGCGGCGATACCCATGTGTCCACTGAACGAAATGGTATGCCCCATCTGAAGAATTTGGGCACGGTAGGCCTTCGGGACTACCAATTGACCGTGTAGGTTGTCTCCCCTTCCGGCTCTCCGGTATAGTAGCCGATTCTTCATGTAGTACTGTCCGCGTTTGGGTGGGACAGCACTCTTCTGCAACTTCTGGTAGCACGGACGTAAACTATCATCCTCACTCTGGGCCGTTCGTAACTCCCCGGGCATTGGGTTTGAAATCCTTTCCTCTGCCTGATCCGTTTCCTTCTGAGAGCGTGTCTGCATAGCTCCCATGTGAATTGGTTCCTTAGGCATTCCCAGAAAGACATACCGGCAACCGAGGATGACTGGAAATATGGGATCACTCAATACGGCGGCCTTGATTGTGCCAGTGACGTATCTTGACCGAATCTCCACTTGAGCAATGGGTAACTTCATGGCTACAGCACTCTTAGTCGCAGGCTGTATCTCCATGGTCTCCCCTGTGAGTTGTTCGGGGGATACTAGATCCGCCGAAATCACCGCTTCCCCATCCAGTCCCGTATCGTATAAACATTGGACTGGTTGTCCATTCACCTCAATCAGTTCCACCACCGAGGGTCTCCCTTGGTCCGGAATGTCTTCCCCCTCCTCGACTTTTCCCTGGGATTCCTCGAGGGGTTCATCGAGGCGTGTTTCGAAGGGACCGTCATTTGCCTTGCCTCGGCATTCTGCAGTCGTATGGGCTTTCGACCTGCAGTGTGTGCACCATGTTCCCTTCCTAGGTTTTCGTGTGTCCTTTTTGTTCCTTTCTCCTTCGCCGACCTCAGCCTTGTCTGTGATCCCCTTCTTATAATTCACTTGGCATGCCGCGAAGTAAGGATTTTTCGGTTTCGATCTGCAGTCTTTTGTGTTGTGAGATGCCGCCTTGCAAATCGAGCACCACTTCTCGGACCACGGTCGTTTCGCTGGAGAATTCGAGGTGTTCTTGGTTCCTTCCTTCACCTTCTCAGAACTCTCCGTTGACGTCTTTTTATAAGGTTCCCCTTTTGTTTCTTTTCCGTTCGTCGATTTCTTTCTGTCTCGTTTTTCCTGACCTTTGGTTTGTGTACTTAGTTCTGCCGCCTCCCCATGTACTTCCACGAATCGTTCCGCCAGCTTGTTCACCACATCAATCCGTTCCGCCCCTTGTTCTCCCAAGAAGGTTCTGAGAGGTTTCGACATTTGCTTTCGCATTTGGTCTACCACCATCATCTCTTCGAGACTCTCATAATCCCTCTGGAATTCTGCCAAGTCCATCCATTTCTGTAGATAGGATTTCAGCCTCAGACTGTAGGCGGCGAATAGTTCTCCCGGCTCTCGTCTAGACGATCTAAACTTTTTCCGATATGTTTGTGCGGTGACTTCATAATGTTTCATCAAAGCTGCTTTCAATTCCTCGTACTGATTTTCCTGTCCTGGTGGTAGGCGTGTATAGACCTCGTAGCCCGAACCACGTAAAGACTGGGATACTTTAAGAGCCCATCTGGTTCTATCTAGTCCCATAGCGATTGCCATAGCCTCGAACCGATCCAAAAACTGGAATATCTTTTCTTTACTTTCATCGTAGACCGCTAAGGGAAACTTCATGGCCTGGTAACCCTGTCCACTCATGTAGGTTGCTCCAGGTGAAGATGAACTTCCTTCTGCTGCATCTATTTCACCCTTAGTTTGTGTCTTGAGTTCTAACTCTTTCAAGCGGTATTCATGTTCCATTTCCAGTTTCTTGGTCTCCTGGTCCATTTTCTTGGCCTCTTGTTCCATTTCTAGTCGCTTGGTCTCCTGTTCTAGTTTCTTGGCCTCTTGTTCCATTTCTAGTCGCTTGGTCTCCACCTCTATTCTTCTCACTTCCAACTCGGCTTTCCGGTCTTCTCTTTCCCCTTTACGAATCTCTCTCTCTCTTTCTTGTATGTAATCAGTTAGCTCGGTACCAGCTAACCCAATTTCCTCCCCGTTGGCTCTCAGTTCTGCTGTAGTTACTTTAGGAGTTGCCATAGTTACAGCAGATAAGTCAGCAAGTTGAGTAAAGATCCCTCAAGGCAGAAAAGAAGTACTCACTATACAATTATATTCCACCTAGAACCTATATCATTATCTATGTCTATCTAATATTATAAACCTACGACACCCCACCGTACATCACAACCACTCTCTCATCCACAAGAGGAGATATAGGATAAAGACTTATGTAGACGTGTGACCGTGTGACTAGGTATGTAATGTCTTACCACCTATCCACATTCACTCTGTCTGGAACTTTCTCACTGCAAAGTCACCAGCATTAATGAAATGTTTTTACCATATATCTAATGGCACCATATATCCAATGGACGTCCTTCCATTAAAAGTCATCAATATATACTTATATTCCTTCCAATCAGTATGTCCCAACATGTAGGTACTCCGCTATGCCTGTGCCAATATGTAGGTACCTCTCTCTATGCATATGCCTCTTTATGCTTTAGGTCATATGAGTATTATGTATGTACGTATCCCGCTGCTCCCACCATTTTATGTGCTGTTATTTCCTCGAGAGGAGATTGGAATCAACATGCACATCTTTAACCTGATTATCTGTTGGGATTAGTTACTGACTTTTTGTCTACACTCCTCTCTTCCGTCTTATCATCCATATATCCCTTTCTTTCACTCTCTCTCTAGTTTTCCCTCAACACATACTCCGACAACAGTTCTTTTTTACATTAAATAAAAGATTTATTTATAAAACTATGTCTTGTGTATGGATGGGTATTGTCTGTGTAATTGCTATTGTTCTTCTGGTGTGGCTGCTAGATAAGATGTAGATAGATAGTCTTCGTGTCTTTCTCTCGTCTCTTCTCTCGGCTAAAGTACAGGACGATATATAGACACCACAGAACGATCTCACCCTGACGGCTCCGTCTGCTTGCGTCTGTAGATAAATCCGTTCTTTGTAATGAAAATGTTCACCACAGTATCAATGTACTTAACTCGCTCACTATTTGCTGTCCGCTTAAAAGGAATGTTCGGTGTTTTCGTATAGCGTTCTTTAATCCATTCTGGAACAACACATCGAGATTCTAAAATGTTCTATTAGTGTTCTGTAAAAGTTCTACACTCGATATTTTGTAATTGATATATGCTCTTGGTACGCACTTTGCTACTCTATGAGATTGAGTCATTTGAGCTTTTCCATTAGCTCATCTGATCTTTATTATTCTTTCTCTGTCGTCCTTAATTCTTCCGGTGAGACTTCTATTCTTTCTTTTTTCCTGCACAAGTGTCGTGCTTTATTACTTCAAAGGGCTTTCTTGTGGGTTATCAACACTGAGTGATCTGGACCACAGCCATCTGTATTCTCTTATTTGATACGTCTCGCACTGGTATGGAAACCTGGTTGAGATACATTTTATTAGTGAGATCTGTGTCTGCTTCCTCTTCTCCCCTATGTGAGTGTCTTTTCCTCCAGCCGAAATGAAAAGGCTTCCGAAAAAACCCACTCTGACATAGGATAGAAGATTCACCCAACATCTATACTATTCCTACTAATAGAAACAATGTTAAATGCACTTCACTAATATCTATTCCTATTCTAAAACTATACTCTAATATACCTTATTTAGGCATCTATGTTCCTTTATAGAATTAATGTAAATCCACGAATCGAAATTTATCCGCATCCAAGCACTTTATCCCATTATAAAGGAGGATATTTCTTTTCATTACAGGACACATAATTCTATCTTTCCGTCCAGTTGGGGAACGCACACTAAACTGACACAAAGAAGTGGCCACTCTCTTTAGATCATCTTTGTCCCATCGTCCTTGACATTGCTGGACAAAGCAAATTCAGACTTCATTATCCCTTGTCAGTGGAAAATTTCTGATCTTGAACTTTTCCGTTGCTTAATACAACCAAACCGCATTCTGCTGTCCAGTCCTACCTCCAGAACGCAATAGGCTGGTCCATGATACTGTCTGTCTTTGTAGCCCCCCAATTTTTCCACTATACAGGTCACCTGTGTTGTAGTCGACTCTCCCGCCTTGACCTACATACACATGCGCTGGTCAATCCGTTGTTTATATCCTTCTGTTTCATTAACCCTTCTGCTCCCTGGGTATTCGCTGCATACAGTCGTCGATCTGGGAATCACCAACATACAGCATTTCACGACAAATGGTTAGATTTGCAGATGGTTCTTCTTCTGTGTTTTCGTCATGCGGTGTTCTTGCGGTCTCCGTTTGGCTGGTTTCTTTACATATGTTGTCTATATATGTTATAAACAAGAGAGGGGACAGGACACAAACTTGTCGTACTCAGGATCTTATGCTGAAGGGTTCTGAGTACCCTCCAGTTGCTCTCACTATGCATTCACTGTTGGTATATAAGCTTCTACATAGGTTTGTCAGATGTGTACATGTACATGTAAAATCATTTCAGGCAAAACTCTCACTGTTCTCCAGACAAGCAAGTGAAAAAAGACTTTGTCACTTCCCTTTGCTAAAACAAGAAACCATTCTGGTGAAATGACTGAAAAGTACAAAGCCCAATTAGATGCATTGATTGAAGAATCTGGATGGAAATTCCAAAATTTTGAGAACTTAGAGCCACAGTTCAATATTCTCAGTTCCCCTTTTAGTGCAGAAGCTGATACAGCCACAGAGGGCATACAGTTGGAGCTGCCTGACTTACAAGCAGATCGTGACCTGAAAGAGAAATTCAAGTCAGATGGTTTGCTGGATTTCTATGGATCTTTATCACAAGAATCATTTCCCAACTTGAAAAACTTTGCAGTTAAACTGTTATCATTGTTTGGATCAACACAATTTGCGAACAAGCATTTTCTTGCTTGAAGATTAACAAATCTAAGAATAGGTCTTTATTTTCGGACTGCAACTTGCATGCTGTCATGCGAATTTCAACAAGTAAACTTGCTCCAGATTTCAAAAATATTGTCAAAAAGTGCAAGCAGTTACATACATCTCATTAGAAATCAACAATTATAGTGACAATGTTTGTGACTAAATTAAAGCCATTGATAGATAATAAAGAATATTTGTTATAATAACAAATTGTAAAAGTGTTTGTCCATACTGTCAAATATAATGTATAAGTGTATAAGTAAAATAAAATTGCAATAATTAGTTATTTATACTGCTTAATCTTATATATAAATAAGGAGCGTACGTCTGTCTGTCTGTCTGTATCTATGTATGTCCTTTGTGCGCTCGCGAACGGCCCATCCGATTGAGATGAAATTTTCTACACGCCTTCCTTTCAGTCCAGAGCTGTCAACTGTGATATTTTTTTAGTGTGAAATCGCCTGCTTACTCAGTATTATTTCATTTTTCATTTTTCATTATAATTGCATATATTTCAGGGGACCTAACTCCGTAAAAGTTATTTCAAGGGGCATAACTTTTCTGTATAACTTATAGTCATATTGTGGCATCGTTTTCAAAGATTTATAAACTCTGTGTCCATAGTTATGTACCGGCATATGAGTTATAATAAATAATGATACAAACTGTAAGGCATTTTCAAAGTTTTCATAAAAATAATGCACAATGCATAACATTGTAACTCATCTTTATTTGCTTAAGAAGTTACTGTAGTCATGCAGGTGATTAGCAAGCGTTTTCATTAAAAATAATGGATGGTGTGTGGAAGGACATTCTTTTAAGTTACTTTTTTTGTTGTATGAATTTAATGAGAACTTATATGACTACTTATGTGAATTAAATGAGATGCTCCCCACCAGGGACTGGGCGAAGCCGGACAGGGTCAGGCAGACAGATAGACAGACAGACAGACAGACAGACAGACAGACAGACAGACAGATAGTCGGTAACGGGAACGGGAACTTATATGACTACTTATATGAATTAAATGAGATGCTCCACACCAGGAGCCGGGCAATGCCGGGCAGGTTCAGACAGACAGACAGACAGACAGACAGATAGACAGACAGACAGACAGACAGACAGGAACGGGAACGGGAGCTTATATGACTACTTATATGAATTAAATGAGATGCTCCCCACCAGGGACTGGGCGAAGCCGGGCTGGGTCTGCTAGTCTTATATATAAATAAGGATCGTATGTCTGTCTGTCTGTATCTATGTATGTCCTTTGTGCGCTCGCGAACGGCCCATCCGATTGAGATGAAATTTTCTACACGCCTTCCTTTCAGTCCAGAGCTGTCAACTGTGATATTTTTTTAGTGTGAAATCGCCTGCTTACTCAGTATTATTTCATTTTTCATTTTTCATTATAATTGCATATATTTCAGGGGACCTAACTCCGTAAAAGTTATTTCAAGGGGCATAACTTTTCTGTATAACTTATAGTCATATTGTGGCATCGTTTTCAAAGATTTATAAACTCTGTGTCCATAGTTATGTACCGGCATATGAGTTATAATAAATAATGATACAAACTGTAAGGCATTTTCAAAGTTTTCATAAAAATAATGCACAATGCATAACATTGTAACTCATCTTTATTTGCTTAAGAAGTTACTGTAGTCATGCAGGTGATTAGCAAGCGTTTTCATTAAAAATAATGGATGGTGTGTGGAAGGACATTCTTTTAAGTTACTTTTTTTGTTGTATGAATTTAATGAGAACTTATATGACTACTTATATGAATTAAATGAGATGCTCCCCACCAGGGACTGGGCGAAGCCGGACAGGGTCAGGCAGACAGATAGACAGACAGACAGACAGACAGACAGACAGACAGACAGACAGACAGATAGTCGGTAACGGGAACGGGAACTTATATGACTACTTATATGAATTAAATGAGATGCTCCACACCAGGAGCTGGGCAATGCCGGGCCGGGTCAGACAGACAGACAGACAGACAGACAGACAGACAGACAGACAGACAGACAGACAGACAGACAGACAGACAGACAGACAGACAGACAGACAGTCGGTAACGGGAACGAGAACTTATATGACTACTTATATGAATTAAATGAGATGCTCCCCACCAGGGACTGGGCGAAGCCGGGCCGGGTCAGCTAGTAACCTATAAATAATTAATATTCTATAAATAATTAATAATTACTTATCGTGATAGGTTGCTGTAAACAAAATGGACATTTTATAATATATATATATATATATATATATATATATATATATATATATATATATATATATATATATATATATATATATATATATGCACGACTTTCTCCGTAATCTCATATATTCTCGTAAGTAACGTGACGTTGCGCGAGAATCGGTAGCGGTAACTTACGGGGTATGTGAGCCGGTCGCTGAGAAAGCAATGGCAAACTACTGAGCGTAATCTTGCCAAGAAATCAACAATCAGCTGAAAGATGCTGATGTTGACAGCGATGTCCTGTAAAAGGATATGCGAACCAAAAAAAATATAATATATATGCCCCCCCCCCCCCCCCCCCCCCCGGGAGTCTTAAGCTGGAAGAGTACGCCGTCAGGCTATTCGCTGTTGAGGTAGGCGCGAGAAGCCTAGTCTCCCACCCCGTGTATGATGTGCTAAAACGAATGGGCATTAAGGAACAAGCGAGAACTCGGGCCCAAAAACAACTGTGTGAGGCAGCCGAAAAGGCCTCGTGCTGGCTGTGGAACTGTCGGAAACTGAAGTGGGACGAGACCCGAAACTATAACTGCAGAACACCTAACAATCTCTCAACCAAGACCTCGAAACTGCAACGTCTCATGTCAGCTCTTTAGCCTTTCCTCCGAGTGAGGGGGAGAATCTGAGTGCAGTCCAATCATGCAAATGTCGGCCGAAGTCCAACCCCCACAACAAAGCGGTAATCGTCCGTGAGTCGTACTCACCTGCTGAGACCAAGAGATGGGTCAAGAAACCAAAGGAAGAACGGCTTCCTAGTAGAGTGCGGCGCCATAAACGGGGCACGAAGGAAGAACATGGCAACGGAGACGTGTGGAGGCGATTGAGGCCGTGGCGGGGGAGGTAGCAGGCTCCCACAACCACAAGTCCTAAGGGGCATTCAAGACTGCACAGACTCTCCTCTCTGAGGGATGGGAGGCTTGAGAGTGGACATGGTAACAGCGAAGGGACAAGCACGACAACAGGGACAACGAATTTGACTGAACGTCTCCACGGCAGGGGAAAGACGCCCGGAGTCATGACCCAGACGGGCCGTTGAGAGTGTTAAGAGTATAATGGGCCGAAACACTTGGGGAAGGGGGTACACTTCTGACGATCAGAAGCCCACTGCCGTGTTTGCTCCGCGGCGGAGCTTTTATGACTACTGACAGTGTCACCAGCTATCTCATCAAAACACCACAGAGAAAAGACATTTGAAATTTATGGGGCGTATCAACGTTCCACGACGTCAAAGACTGAAATTAATTACTATACAAGTTGTCTTACCCTTGTACCAAAATTAGCCTATAACGCTATTAAAGGGGTGACTCACAACGCACGATCGGCCGACCTGTCTAACCAGTGCCGAGTTGCCATAAATAGGACATACTAAGACGTCACACACCTCCTAAGGGGAATTACCGCCTAATAATTAATAGAATATCTCCACCAACGTGTACTTAGCAACATACACTAGTTAAGGGCATATAGTTCTGAATACGTGATGGTTTTAACACACTCCACTGTGCTCTGTACATTATTATCATTAATAACGTCATTTAATCAACATCAGAAATGAAGAAATCAGGCACTAGAGTAGGGATTATAGCAGCGCTAGATTTTATTAGAAAGCAATAAGTTAAATGGTTTGGCCATGTAACTACACAACCAACTAACAGTATACCACAACAAGCAATGATGCACAGACCAAATGGAAGCAGAAGAAGAGGCCGGCCACGTAACTGATGGACAGAAGGATTAGCAGAGTCGATGAGAATCTCGATACATGAAGCCCATAAACGGGCACTCTCCCGTTATTTATACTTCGCCTCAACACCGCACGGTAGAAGAGGAACAAGATGAGATGAGATTAGGAGGTCAGATAGCGAGTTCGTTAATGTAATTGTTAGGAGCTTGCGCTGGCAATGGTATGCACGCGATCGCACAAGGTTCGATATCCATACTTGCCGTTCGCTACGGATTAGAAAGATTGACCACTCATTCCTTCGTGCACCCTGGCCTGAAAAATATGATGGACCCGACTGTTCACATACTCACAGCAGGCGCCAGCTACGGGACTTATTTTGTTAAGGACATTTACAGAAGGCCGCTCTAATTAAGGCTTTTCTAAAAGATTATCCGGGGGGGGGGGGGGGGGGCCGCCTGCGTGGTCTCGAGGTATGGTGTCCTCCTCGAGTGCTGGAGATCCCTGGTTCAAGCCCCGGTGAGGGCCGAGATTTTTTTACGTGGACTTCTAGTAACACAATTTACCTTAGCCTCTGGGTAGTGAGATCGGACGCCCGTGTGTATTGTTGCGCACGTAACAAATCTCTTGGCAGTTGGAAAACGAAAATGAGTAGCCTAACGGCGCTGCCCAGGCAACATTTCACATTAAAAAGTCTACCCAAGGTATTTCAGGATTCTCGTCGGTACTACGGAGTTCGTGCACTGAGCTGAGATTCTCCGGACTCAGTCTTGAGTTAGGAGTAGAGCGAAGCACTTATGGGTTACACCCGTGTGCCGTGATGTTGATCCGTCGTCTAAACTAAACTAAAAGATAATCAATGCTTTGGTAGTTCTCTTGCCTCTTACATTGTCATCGCCATCGTATCTTCAATGTTCTGTGTCCATTTTCGCGCTGGTCGGAGCTTGTCTCTGCTTCCAAAAATATTGTCTTACATTTGTTCTCACGTTCAAGATCTAGTCCCTGGTCCCACTGCCCTATCTGATAATGATCTAACTGGACAGAAAGTTATAGAAGGAGAAATACAGACACAGCTAATTATCGGCACTTGTAGAAATGTAGATGCTTCATGACAATGTAATATGCTGAAGAGAATTATAATGAAAAGAAAAAGAAGTAAAATAAAGCAAGTAATTGGGGGATGAGCATTGCTGTTTTATGGGTGGTAAAGGCACAAACAACGTTATACACATCTTGAGAACATTACCAGAAAGAACGATTTAACAGCGATCTATATTTGCGCTTTATCGACTACACTAAAAAGCATTTGAGAAATTGAAAAGTTAATAAGCTGAGGAGATGAGGTCGCATAGAAGAATGACAATAACACAGTAAAGTGATAACACGCGTAAGAAGACATGGTGAAAGAAGTTAACTAACAAAGAGAATTCGTTACTCGCACGAAAAGACATTCCACATTCTGTTTGGTACGTCATGAGACGGGGTACAGCTGGTATACATCCTGACAATGGGAAAGTTAGGGTGTGACCGAAAGAGAGAAGTCGCTAGACAGTCTGATAGCATGGCATGGGGGAACATCGGTAACTGCAATGATTGCCAGCAAACAAGACAGAAGGCTGTGGACAGCATGGACTAAAATAATGAGAAAGAATACATACCTGTAGGGTGCATACTTGGTCGTGAGTTGAAGGACATGTGTATACTGAAAGAGGTGGTAAACTTTACCGACGTGCGCGGAGCTGGAGTCAACCCTACCGTTTACAAATGGAGTCATATAACTGTTAGACAACTGACTGGAAAGGAATGGCGACGAGGAAAGTAAGTGGTCACCTCACCTTATATGTTGTGGCCTAGAATATGTGAAGGTCTTACACTTCATAGCCGGTGTCTGTGGCGAAGGGCTAATGAAGGCTATCCCGTATACCGAAATCGGGCTGCAGGCGATTTGAAAGCAGACCGCCGTTTGTTGATTTAAAAACATACGGACGGAAGGACCGACAGACAAATAGCTAGACGAACTTATCAACAAATTAAGACGCGTTGAATGGTACACAGTGACAGACAGACAGATACACTTATAAACAAAAGTAAAGCGCATTGAAGGGAATACTTATAGATAGATAGATATACGAAATTATCTCAACAAAAGTAAGACGCATTGAATGGTACACAGACAGACAGTTGAGATAAGATAAGATAAGATAAGATAAGACGAGACAAAATAAGATAAGATAAGATAAGATAAGATAAGACTGAATGGTGGGATTTAGACGAACTTATCAACAAAAGTAAGACACCAGGAACGGAACACGATGACCTAAAGCATACTCACCAAGTATCCACAAAATGTCATGTACATGAATTTCACAACACCACTGACTATAAACTACCTCCACAACGACCTATGCTCTGACAACCACTCGGTCTTTAGCCCCTCGTATAACCCAGTGGTACCACTGACACGCACACACATGACGTCCTAACTGGCGTTACATCACATAACCGGGAAATCCCACGCCACAACTATTTCCAGACTTGGCGAGTCTACCGTTAACATAATGAAAGGGAGTCGGTCCTTTTATGCCAGCGAAGTCGTCTTGCTCTGAACGTAATGAAACGGTGTACCAGTATGTCACCAGAACACAGCCGGATATAGCCAGCAATTGAAAAGATTACTACGCCATGAAAAATAAACAAAGGGATCACAATATTACGTTTTAGTATAGGGAAAAGTGTGAAGGTGTCAAGAGAATAAAAGGAACACACACAATGATTGGCCGATTGAATGATTAAATGATTGATTAAAGAATCGACATAAACAGACAGACAGACAGACAGACAGACAGAACATAACAGAAAAAATTGGCAAGCAGGCGGCCGTACAGACAGACAGGTAGGCAAACAGAACAGACAGGCGGGCGCGCGGGCGGGAGCGGACGGACGGACAAACAGACAGACAGACAGACAGACAGACAGACACTGTACTAGATTAATTAACCATAAAACCGTATTCTACGTGACACTACAACAGGATTCTCGCCTGCTATAAGTCACAGAACAAAACACGATCAATTTACAGAACATTCCACACTAAGCCCCGTGATCAATACAGAAAAAAAACAACCTACTATTAGAATACTTTCCATCCAACATAAACATGCACAAGACGCCCGTCTCTGTCACAAAGACACCGTAGATACGCGTTCCTGGTACTGGAAAGTGCATTGAAATAGTCTTGATAATATTAATGCCGGGTTAAAATAACCTTGGGCCACACCATCAGGTATCGTCAAATATCATTGCATGTTTATGTTAGTTGTTCAGTGTTGGTATGTTGTTCAATGTTTAGTTGTGCAGTGTTGGTATGTTATTCAATGTTGGTTGTGCAGTGTTGGTATGTTGTTCAATGTTGGTTGTGCAGTGTTGGTATGTTGGTTTCAAGCGATGGTTTCACAGTGTTGGTTTTAGAAGATGATTTTGCAGTATTGGTATGTTGGGTTTAAGCGACGGTTTTGCAGTGTTGGTATATTGGTTTTAAACGATGGTTTTACAGTGTTGGCATGTTGGTTGTAAACGATGGTTTTACAACTTTGGTATGTTGACTTTTAGCGATGGTTGTGCAGTGTTGGGTGTTGGTTTTAAGCGACGGTTTATAGTGTTTGCATCTTGGTTCTAAACGATGGTTTTGCAGTGTTGGTATGCTAGTTTCAAGCGATGGTTGTGCGGTGATAGTATGTTGATTTTAAACGATGGTTTTGCAGTGTAGGTTTGTAGGTTGCCACTGTTGATTTTCCACTGTTGATGTTTTGGTTATTTATCTTTGTTGGTTTTCCAGTGTTGGATTTCCAGTGTTGGTATGTTGGTTATCACTACTGGTTTTCCAGTGTTGGTATATTAGTTATCACTGTTGGTTTTCCAGTGTGGGTATGTTGGTTTTCAACGCTGGTTTTGCAGCGTTGATATGCTACGTTTACTGTGCTGGTAGTTTGGTTTTCAACGTTCGCGTCGCAGTGTTAATACGTTGGTTGTCAATGTTGTTATTACAGAGTTGATATATTGGTTCATCATCATCATGTGTCATGCCGGTAAAGTGGATGGTCATGTTTTGCCATCTCACTTGATCATCAGAGTCGTAGATCAGCTCAGTGTTCTTGCCTCGACCATACAACGTGGTCAAGCCTTCCCGGTATTTACTTCTCTGGATATTTTGGTTATCAATGTCGGTATTGCAGTGTTAGTATGTTGGTTGTCAATATCGGTACTGCAGTGATGTTATGTTGGTTTTCAACGTTGATATTGCAATGTTGGTATCCGGTCTTTCAACCATCTTTGGTTATGTAGTATCGGCACGCTGGTTTTCAATGTTGGTTTGGCAGTGTTGGTATCCTGGCTTTCAATCAACTCTGGCGTTGTAGTGTGGGTATGTTGGTTTTCAACTTTGGTGTTGGAATGGTGGTTGCTGATTGTCACATTGTGACACATCTTGAAAGCTTGACAGGAAGCCAATTGGTAGTGTCTGGGTCTGTGACGGCTCTGGGACGAAGGCGTTATGGACGCAATTCGTTCGAAACACAGCTGCGGGCGATTTGTTCGCCTTGTATTGGTTTTCGTAAAATGGTACCAGTGCAGGTCCTTCAGAAAGCAATTTCAAACTACTGAACGTAAACTTGCAAGAAATCACAAAGAGGGGAAAATGCTGGGGTTGACTGCGACATCCTGTAAAAGGATATGCAACTAACTTGTTTTACAAGGGATCATATTTGCACACAGTTATCTTCATAAATGCGTCAGTCTCATTCAACTGATAATACAAGGAAGCCTGAATACAGTGCACGACTTTCAGCAGCGTCTTCTTCTTATAATTCATGCCGTGTGGCGATGGTAATCATGTCTTTGCTCAGCCTTCTATCTCGTATGTTGCCTATAATTTATAATACTAATATTCCTCCATCTCATGATGTCAAACTGTCCAGCAATTTCTCTCTTGGTCTCCCCTGCTTATCCTGGCCTCCAACTTTTCCCGTTGTGACGACAAACTCCAGCGTTCCATTTCTCTTGTCATGCCCAAAGAATGTGTTGTGTCTACGTCTGGTGGAAGTAGCTAGTTCTCTTTGTAAGTTGACTTCTTCCAAAAGATATTCAATGCTTTTTCTATTCGCGCACGGTGTTTTCATCGTTCTTCTATAAAATCAAAACTGTCAAAAATTCAAATTTATTGATGTGCTCGGTGATTACAATGCTCGTGTGGATAAGGACTCGAGTACATGGCCAGTGTGCCTTGGAAAATACAACATCGGTCGCATGGATGAAAATGGGCAAAGGCTGGAGCATTGCACCAGAAATGACCTATGTATTACAAGCTCATTTTTTAAAACAAAAGAGCTGCATAAGGTCACATGGAAACATCCAAGATCCGGCCAATGGCATCAGCTGAACTTCATCATCACACAGAGACAACATCTGAACCATACATCATTAACTCGAAGTTACCACAGTGCTGACTGTGATACGGATCATTCTTTGGTTGTTGCAAGGGTTAGACTGAGACCAAAGAGAATCTACACAGCTAAACATAAATCTAGCCCCAGGATTAATATTATTAACACTCACGATCCTGAAAAGTGCTTTGAGTTTCAACAGCAACTTGAAGACGCTTTCACTGATACATCAGAAAATTGTACAGTAAGTGAAAAGTGGGGTAAACTTAAGGAAACTCTTTATAAAACTGCGGTAGGGGTTTACGGCACTGTGGATCATAAGAGGCAGGACTGGTTTGCGGCAAACAGCCAGACACTGCAGCCCTTGATTGATAAAAAGAAGATAGCTCTCTTAAGAAACAAGGAAAGAACAACGCGTAACACTCTCAGTGAGCTGAAGCAAGCTAGGAAGGATGTGCAAAAGGCTGCCAGGCAGTGTGCAAATGACTATTGGATCAAGTTATGTGAGTCCATTCAAATCGCAAGTGATAAGGGAAACATCAGAAGCATGTATGAAGGGATAAAGAAAGCCTATGGTCCAATGATCAAAAGAAGTGCACCACTGAAAACCTTGACTGGAGAAATCATCACTGATAAGAAACAGCAGATGGATAGATGGGTAGAGCACTATTTAGAGCTTTACTCAAGTGAGACCAAACTAGCGGATGATGCCCTCAACGCCATAGAGGCCCTGCCAACTCTTGACCACCTGGACACACTTCCCTACCATAACAGAAGTTAAGTGTGCTATAAATGAACTTGCATCTGGCAAGGCTCCAGGTAAGGATGGGATTCCAATAGAGGTATCAGGAGTGGGCAAGACACACTCACTCTACAGATCCACCAGCTAATAGAGCTATGCTGGCGAGAAGGACAAGTCCCACAGGATTTCAAAGATTCAAGCATCATAACACTGTACAAGAACAAGGGCGATCGGAAGCGACTGTAACAACTATAGGGGTATCTCACTTCTGTGTACTTGTTGGGAAAGTATTTGCCAGAATTGTTCTGCGCAGACTTCAAGTCCTAGGAGATCAAGTCTACCCCGAATCACAGTGCGGCTTCCGACAGAACCGGTCTACCATTGATATGATATTCTCATTGCGACAAATGCAAGAAAAATGCCGGGAACAAAATCAACCACTGTTTATTGCCTTCATCGACCTCACAAAGGCATTTGATTTGGTCAGTCGTGAGGGTCTGTTCAAGGCACTAAAGAAGATTGGCTGCCCACCAACTCTTCTGTCCATTGTGGAATCGTTCCACACAGGCATGAAGGGTATAATCAAGTTTGATGGTGCAACTTCAGAAGAGTTTGAAATCAAGAGTGGAGTTAAGCAAGGTTGTGTACTATCCCCCACCCTCTTTGGAATATACTTTTCACTTCTACTGAAATATGCCTTTCGTGATCAGGATGCTGGTATATACATTCACTCACGCTCAGATGGCGGCCTCTATAATGCTCAGAGATTGAAGGCCAAGACCAAAATTAGGAGGGTACTAATTAGAGAGTTGCTTTTTGCAGGATGATGCTGCAATTACGACCCACTCTGAGGAAGAATTACAACATCTACTATCTGCATTCTCCAATGCTTGTTCTGAATTTGGTTTAACAATTAACAAAAAGAAGACACAGATTATGTCACAAGGTGCACATGGGGTACCATCAATCTTTATTGACGACGCCGAACTGGAGATAGTAGACCATTTTACATATCTAGGATCAGAGGTAAATAGCAAATTATCCCTAGATCAGGAAATCAACATCAGGATTGGTAAGGCAGCAACAACAATGAACATGTTAAGCAAAAAGAGTCTGGGAGAACAGGAAGCTTACTGCCAAAACAAAAGTCCTTGTCTATCAAGCCTGTGTCCTTAGTACTCTTCTTTATGGCAGTGAAACCTGGACAACTTACTCACACCAAGAGAAACGTTTAAACAGCTTTCATATGCGGTGTCTGCGAAGAATACTTGGTATTAAGTGGCAAGACAAAATCACAAATACTGAAGTATTGGAAAGATCAGGTTGTGTGACGGTGTGTTCCATGCTCAGTCTTCGTAGACTTAGATGGATAGGACACGTTAGGAGGATGGATGATGGTAGAATACCAAAGGACATCTTTTTTGGTGAATTACAGATGGGTAGGAGATCTCAGGGTCGGCCTCTACTACGATACAAAGATGTGTGTAAGCGGGACATGATTGATACAGGCATTGATAATGCACATTGGGAGCAAGTCGCCGCTGAACGTGTTGCATGGAGGGCAACTATCAGAAATGGAATAAAGACAAAGGAGAAAATGATTGCAGATAAAGCACACACAGAGCGTGAGAGATGTAAGATGGTGCATGATGGTGGAAATGACCATGTTTTCACATGCATCCACTGTGGACGAACATTTACAGCACGAATTGGCCTTATCAGCCACACTCGCCACCGCCATGGGTTGTAGTTATTATGCCTCTTTGAAGCACAATGTACCAAACTATCGTCTGTCAAGACGGAAAGGTGCCAATGGTCTATAAAATCACATTTCCGAAGTGTCCACATTCCCCACTTGTCTGCTAAGTGTCCATGCTTCCGTACATCAGGATTGGATGAATACAGCTCTTAGGAACTCTTTTTTTTTCCTCTCTAACTCAGATTGATAATGAGAAATGGTGTCCATGCTTCCGTACATCAGGATTGGATGAATACAGCTCTTAGGAACTCTTTTTTTTTCCTCTCTCTCTCAGATTGATAATGAGAAATGGTGTATGCCATAACTATGTATTAAATATTATGTTTGTGGGTAGTGTTCTTGATTTTGAATTCAGCTGCGGCCTATTCGGTCTACAACTTCCGATATTCATCTGTTGGGGAGTTATTAAAATGCACATTGGTCCTAACAGTTTTTTTCGCCATCATCTGTGGATATGCATCCGAACCAATACCCGTGGAACAAGGGAGAGCATGGCATGCACTGGTTCCTTATTTGATAAAACGTCACAGAATGATCCATATTCTTGCATCTGGAGATAGAGACTGGGGTCGTATGAACACGGTTCCTCCCACAAAGAAAATATATTAACCCAGTGCCCGTTCTTCGTGTTAACTGTAATGTTGACACTTAATACCTCAGACCTGAGGAGAATCCAATACCAACCCAGGCTGAAATCTCAACCGCGCATATATGGTGTGCTGAATCATGGCCAGGTACATTCCTAATATGGCTCCCTGTAAATGTGAAGTACCGGTCACGCACTCTCGCTGGGTAATGAGACTGGACAGAGGTGTGAGATACCCCAGGATAAACAGCACTTTTCTGTTATCCATATCCCTGGATAAATACAACTTCTCCAGAATCCACCACTTGGATAAAGACAACTTCTCCAGTATCCATATCCTTGGATAAATAAAATACTCCCAATTTCCATACCCATGGATAAATACATCTTCTCAGCTATCCATTAAAAAATTTTTTTTTTGCATATCCTTTAAAGGACATCGCTGTCAACATCAGCATCTTTCAGCTGATTATTGATTTCTTGACAAGATTACGCTCAGTAGTTTGCCATTGCTTTCTGAGCGACCGGCTCACATACCCCGTAAGTTACCGACACGGTTAGAACCGCTGCCGATTCTCGCCGTCGTCACGTTACTCACAAGAGTATACGGGATTACAGAGAAAGTCGCTAACTCCTAGGCCAGGGCGCCGGCCAGCTATCCATAGCCATGGATAAATAGCACTCCCTTCAAGTTACGTACCCCTAGTGAATATCACGTCTCTGTAAGACAACAGTGTAGACCAGTGTTTCCCAACGTGGGGCCCACGCCCCACAGGGGGGCAATTTGACTGTTAAGGGGGGCAATTCGAAAATGGAAGAAATCGGCTGAATATAACAAAATGGGGAGACTTGAGACTGAAGTTAACTAAATTGGAACCTAACATAAGATCTCTTTGCAGCAAGCATCAAGCGCAAGAATCTCAATAAATTTAAATAATAAATAATTACTAATAATTAAAATAATATAGAAAAATCTTTCATTAAAATTATTTTGTACTTGAATTTCAGTTCTCCATTATATGTTTTGAAAATTTACTTGCTGTGTTTGCTCAATAATTACCTAGTGATTTCTTCCTAAAACCTATCATTCAAGTTTCTTTAGTGAACATTTCAATTTTTGAATATTAAAAATAATGTATATGTTGAGGGGGGGGGGGGGGGGCAGTGGGGCGGGGGAGGGGGGCAATATGAATTTTAGAAAGGCTTAAGTGGGGCATGGTACAAAAAAAGTTGGGAAACACTGGTGTAGACAATTAACTATACTAAACTCAACAACGTTCGCCACAAAAACAATGAAGCATAATTCCATCCTCATCAAAATTCAATAACGTAACAAATCAGTTAAATTATTGTCAAAGGCGGCTCAATCTGTTACATGTTTGTTTCTACTGTGTATTTAATACTGCCCTGAGGAGACAAATGAAGACTCGCCTTCCGGTTAA
>JACEFZ010008052.1:0-32528 GCA_014155875.1 Cepaea nemoralis | reverse complement strand
GGTTTGGGGGGAGATATGGTGCGGTGTGTTGGTGGGGGATGTGTGCATGGTGTGTGGGTGGGGGTGTGGTGGTATGGGTGAGGATATGTGTGTGGGTGGGGGATAGTGTGTGGTGTGGGGGATGTGTGTGATGGGTGCGGGGAATGTGTGTATGGGTGGGGTGGTTGGGGGAAGTATGTGGGGGTGTGTGGGAGGGAGATGTGTGCGTGGATGGGGAATGTGTGGGTGGGGGTGTGTGAGTGGCTTAGGGATGTGTAGGTGGATGAGGGATGTGTATGTGTCGGGGTGGGATGCGTGAGTGGGTGAAGGATGTGTGTGGGTAGGGGTATTGTGATCAAGAGATGTTTGGTTGGGGTGGGGTGTGTGGGTGCTTAGTGGAGGATGTGTGCGTGAGTGAGTGTGTGTTGGTGGACGGGTAGGGAATGCGTGTGTGGGTGGGGAGAAGTGTGTGGTGTGTTGGTTAGGGATATTGTGTGGGTGAGGCATGTGTGTGTGTGTGTGGATGGGGGATTTTTGTGGTGTGTGGGTGGGGGTATGTGGGTGGATGGGTAAGGGTATCTGTGTGGGTGTGGGTGGGAATACTGTGCGGTATGTGGGTGGGGAATATGTGTGTGGTGTGTAGGTGGGGATGTGTGGTGGTATGTGGGTGAGGGATGTGTTGGTGAGGGATATGTGTGTGTGTGATGCGTGGGTTGGGAATATTGCGTGGTAGGGGATGTATGTGATGTGCGGGTGGGGGATTGTGTAGTGGGGGATTGGGTTAAGGCATGTATGGGTGGGTGGAGGATGTATGTGTGGGTGGTGGGGTGTCTGTGTGAGTGGATTGGGGATGTATGGGTGGTTAGGGAGATGTGTCTGTGGGGGGGGAGGGAGTTGTCAGTTGGTGGGGATGTGTGTGTATGGTTTGGGGATGTGTGAGTGGACGTGCGATGTGTGGGTTGGTGGGGGATTGTGTGCGTGGGTGGTGAATATGTGGTCAATGGAGATGTGGCTGGGGGATGGGTGGTTTGAGGTGTGGATGGGGAGAGGATGTGTGGGTTAGGATGTGTATGTGGGTGGGCGTGGGATGTGTGGGTTGGTGGGGGAATGTTTGTGGGTGGCGAGTGTGTTTTGGTTGGGGGAACAGGTGAGGGGAGAGTGTGTAGGTGGAGGATGTGCGGAAGGGGGATGGGTCGGTTGGTGGGGTATGTATGTGTCCCTTGTTGTGCGTGTGTGTGGGTAGGTCGGGGTGTGTGTGGGTGGGTTGATGTATGGGTATGTGGGAGATGGGCCTCATAACATGGTAATTTGCCTTGTTTATGTTTACAACATTCATTTCACAATGTTTATTTTTCTTCCTATGTAAATGTATGATGCTCTTGATGAATGAAAGACGAGTGATTGGAAGGGCCGAATGTAAGACGGGCCTGCGCGCCCAATTTGTAACCCTAATAAAGTTGAGTTGATTTGATTTCTATTTATCTGTGACGAAATGGCTGCAGATCGGCAAATCTCTGCATAATATCCCTTTGAAGGGAGTGCGAGGCGTTGGTCTCCCTTGAAATTAATATCAATTAATAGGGGTTTTCCCTAGAAAAGTAGTGCGGGGCGGAGCTATTCTAGTTATTTATAGAAAAATCTAGAATGTTCCCTCAAGTGCGTACGTGGTAAAGATCTCTAAGTTCACGAGTGCTTCATGCAGCACGGGTTGGTGGAACTTATCGTGACTCGGGTTTTCTTCATGAATCATGAAAGTCACGCGGCCCAGGTAGGCGATTTGAAGGCGTACTGACTTAGTCGTTGTCAGTCGCCCACCAGACCTCAGCGTAGACAGATCGCAGCCAACAGGCTGATGTAATTTTGATGTCAATATTCGCGGCCAGAGCGGACATCTGCAGTCAAGTTTGTGATTATTCAATCACAGGTTAGTTGAATACTTATTCTATTATTTAACTGTTGTCGTGATGCCGTGCTGAGTTCCCCGAATGAATTAATTGCCGGTGAAAAATGAGTCGTCGCGTAGCGTTACAAGTTAAAGTTGGCTATCTGCATATTTAAGTAGGCTTTATCGATCAGCGATGTAATGTGTTACCTGACGGAACAAGCCGTATTCCACAGCGAGTGGTGTGTAAATAAAATAGGCCGAACGATGTGCTTTACAGTGTGTAGCAGTTACTTGTTTGGTTTATTAATTACGCATGCAAGGCGACAGTTTGTCAGTCATTACATCAACATGCTAGACGCTGTAAATAATGATAAGGTAGAGCTTATTATTAGAAATCTGTAATGTGCTTCGTGACATTAGAATTGTAACTTAATTGTTCTATCAGTGATGGTGATTTTTCGAGGAATCAAGGTGAGATCAGCCGTGGTGTATTTGCTGTGTGCAGAGAAGCAGTGTTATTCCGTGTAAGCCGGATGGTGTTACATCGATAGGATAACGGTTGATAGAAAGTATTCATGATACTATTATTACTGCTTGTTGTCATGTCCGTCCGCTAGCATGACCGTGCTTGTTCCATCATACGTTTGTCTAGGAAGCTGACTGGAGGTAGGCCGGTACGCCCAACCTGTTAGGTTACAGGTCCGACTCAATGCAATCGTGCATATCCGATGAGTGAACATACCCGATCGAGGGTGATGCGACACTCCGTAATTCGAGGCCGAGGTGTCTAGATAGATCGAGGTTTGAACCTAACCGTTTCTGTCTCTAATATTCTACTCTTCTGGAACCCTGACTCGGTTCATGGAGTACTTGGAGTACTGCCGTGAAGTAGTAGTATATGAGAGGAATAATCCCCCCCCAAAAAAGGTTGAGTCAGAGTTTGGTAGTGGAGTCTGGAGGTTGCTACATTGGATGACGTGACTTAAGTCGTCACGGGACAAGGTACACGGGACCCACAGTAGCTGTGGGAAAGTGTAATGGTGGATGGCCACCACAGCTGTGCTCGACCGGCACAGGTATGACTGACCTGAAAGATAGTCACTGAATACAAGGGCAACTCAGGATCTGGGGCAGGGATCCCAGACCTGACACTATGGCTGTGATATGATTTTGTTATTTAAGTGTAACAAGTCATGAGTTCTCCTTGGTTAATGCTATAGTAATGAATTATCAGGAGGATAATTCATTATGGTCATATAGTTATTAATGTGTGTAATTGATCAGTCCATGGGTTAAGGGATTGATGCATTGATGAGTCTGTCAGGAAGGAGATGTCCGGCTGGACACCTCGATACAGTAATCACTACACTGAAAGGGAAGTAGGTGTATATGTTGATTAATGATGGAAGATGAAACAGGATTGGACTGGCACCAGGCGAAGGATGCTTGACAGAGTCATACAGTCGACTCTGGTGCTAGGGGTTATTTGTAGCCCAGAAGTGTTACTTGACTGAACAGGTGTGCTATTGCTGTCTCTAATATCATTATGCCTATACATTATGATTCCTAGTAGATCTATGATGTGATGATTTCATACTCATGTTGGTAGACAAGAGGAATGTCTGAGAGGCAGGTGACATGGTGGAGATGCTGTTAGTCTTTGTTGTAGTTGAGTACTCACACCAACCTCTCCGTGTTTCAGGATCTGTTATTACTATACAGAAGAAGATTCAAGAGCTTCACCATGAGCTCTATGGGCCCACTCATTCCAGTGCCTATCCAGAAGTTGATTGAGGCCATACTGGGAGTGGTCGTCTGATTCTGCGAGATCAATGTTGGAAGGAGCTGAGTGCTGAATAAGTCGGTAGGTCTAGGTTAGGACCTCCGTCAAGAGTCCGACGAGTGTCATCCGATCCTGAGAGGATCCAACACTGAAACGTCTGGTGATTCTAGCCAGTGCAGCACTGGTGACATTCAACCTCTGTGTAAACCTTGGTGATTGCAAGGTCAGGAACTTTCAAGTTGAGTAAAGTGATCGGTGTTACCGGTCACCATGACCTGTGTTATATGCTTCTGGCCCGGCTGGGTTATGGGACACCATGTATCAGCTGATGCTTAAATAGTGTTTCTACATTGGTTACCGTTATGAAGCCAACATATGGTCCAGTGACCTAGGACATTGATTACAACATTGGTGGGAACACCAGAGTGACATGTTTGTTAAGGTAGGGAGCTACCTCATGCCAATGTGATGAGCTGTTGACAATGTTTGTTAAGGTAGGGAGCTACCTCATGCCATCGTGGTGAACTGTTGACAGTGTATGCTAGGTTGTGAGTACTACCCATTGATCAGGGTAGTTACATGATACTGTGTGAAGATCTATTGATCCAAGGACATGGAACTAAGGTGAAGTGTTTAGTCACCTGATAGACTTTACCAGTGACATTGTGTGTTCAGGTGGAGCAACCGCACATTGCGTAGGTGACATATCAGTGTGTGGGTCACTTATGAGATAGAAGAGTGACCAGGCTCTTGTGTATTTTGAGACGGTGCTACATGTACTTTTTCTGCAAGTGGGAGACCGCTAATGTTCTAGGGTCGGCCCAGACTTCATCAGGAGTGTGACGAGGGAAATAGTACGACAGCAAGGAAGGATCCTTGTTCATCGGTTGCAGTGTCAGTCCGGCAGTGGTATTGCACTTGATCAGCCCGTGATTGGTTCTCTGTGTGAAGAGGGAACTTTGGAGATGCAGCAGACCTTGGAGTTCCAGTCCACTGGAGGAGCCTGGGTGAGTCGCTACCACGACTGGACAACCGCACGAGCTATCGTCCGCCTCCATGATGAATACTCATCTGCATAGCTGATCTTGTACATAGTTCTTCTAATCTGGCTTTCAGCCATCCTTCTCTGTGTTGTGGTTGACGTAGTTCAGAATTAAATTTTTGTTCTCTTAGCTATGACTTTGTGCAGTGATATGACTGGTGTCTGGTCCGAGCCCCCTTGGGGTTTGGAACCCTAGGTGAGGGAGGGAAGGTTAAGTTGTCCCGGCTTGTGTGGGGCCTGGTAGATGTAGACTGCTATTGAGGTGGTTGGAGCAAAGGCAGGGGATAGTATCTATCGTGGCAAACCAGTCCAAGCCCCGGCGGTCTTGTCACAAGATAGAGTGGGGGCTCGTCCGGGATTTGAACCCGGGACCTCTCGCAGGAATAGGTTATAGTGTCATCTGTCCTATACCTATTGTCTACTTGACGAGTAGGGCTACTGATACCTTTCTTTTCGACGTGGACAGACATTTAGTTAAGTTAGTATAGATACATAGTTACAGTGTTGGTTGGAGTACAGTTAGCATTGTGATTGGGTATTGCATATCTATACTGATACTAAGTTACACTAAGCATGGCTACTCGTACTTTAGATTTAGCTAAGGTGCGGGCATCTGCAACTGAGATGGGATTGGAAGGTGAGGAGTTCAAAGCCTATGTACTGGAAGTAGAGAGAAACTTCAGAGCAGAAGAGAGGGAGAGAAGAAAGTCAGAAATTGAGCTTGAAGCTCGAAAGGTAGCACTTGAAGAGCAAAAGTTGGTGGCAGACCAACAGGCACAAAATCTTGCAGCTGACCTAGAGTCTAAGAAATTGGAAGCTAGGAAGTTGGAAATGGAACATGAGTTCCGTATGAAGCAACTTGAGGTCGAGGCTAAATCTGGTGGTGAGTCTGAGGGAGCAGTAGGTGGAGTAGCTTTACCTAGCTCATCAGTAGCCAGCAGACCAGCTTACCATGCTATGAAATGGCCGTTTCCACCATTTGAACCGGACCAAGAGAAGATAGATCAATTCTTAGAGAAGTTCGAGGCAATGTGTAAAGCTATGGGTTTAGAGCCTGAGCGTTGGAATCTTAAGCTTTCACAAGGACTCCGTGGCCCCGCGTACGAAGTGTATGCGCGTCTTCCCCCAGGGATGGAAAATGATTATCCAACCCTGAAATCAGCTCTTTTGAAAAGATTCGAAATGACAGCCCATGCTTACAGGCGGAGGTTCAGAACTTCAAAGAGAGAACCAGGTGAGATGTTCTCGGCCTATAGTGTGAGGCTGACCTCATACCTGTTGAAATGGATGGCGTTGGCCAATTTCAAAGAGGATTATGAGAGTCTGAGAGAGTTGATGGTGGTGGATCAAATGAAAATGCAGATGTCCAAGCCTTTAAGGAATTTCTTAGGGGAAAATGGGGCGGAAAGGCTAGACATAGTAAATAAGTTAGCTGAAAGGTATGTGGAAGTCTATGGTGAGACTGGGGATTCCAGTCAGACTGATTCACTGAAAAGGCAGAAGGGGCTTGATCAGAAGCCCAAGACCAAAGGTCCCAAAGAATCATCCAATGTAGCAGATCCTGTGGTAAAAGACTCTGGTAAAAGACCCGATATGCAAAGCCCTCCCGCCTCCCCAAAACGGAAGTGGAGTAAGAGGTGGTGTAAGTACTGTAAGTCTCCTTCCCATAATACTGTAGATTGTCTGAGGAAGCCAAAGGACTTGCACTTTGCGTGTCTCGCCTCTATTAGAGGTAGACCTAGCGAGACCACACCTAAGGGTCGGGAGAAACCAAAGTCTGAGAAATCACCTGTGATCGAAACGATAGAGGTGAATGGGAAGCAGGTGGAATGTCTATACGATACAGGATTGCAGTTTGAAGCTGTAATCTCATCCCACCTTGTGAGCCCAGGGCAGCTCACCGGCGAGACAAGAGAATTTCAGCTGGCCATGAGAAGCTCCGTAGCTATGGACTTGCCGATTGCTCGGATTGACATTCGTTGCAGGTACGTTACGGGTAGCAACCAGGCGGCTGTGCTGCCTGATCCTATTTACCCTTTGATCCTCGGTCGTCCGCATGTATTCCTGGGGGACCCCAGGGAACATTGTCTAGTGAGCGCTAGGCAGGCCAGGGCTAAGGATGGAGAAAGGCAGTGTGGTAAGTTAATAGACCATTCTCTTGCGAGGTTAGTGAGCAGTGCTCAAAGTAGGGACCCGACTTTGCGTCCTTACTTACTGGAGGTGTCCCAAAGCTCTGACCCGCCAACTCCGGGTCAGTTCTATGTAGAAAACCGGTTGCTTTATCGTAGAGCCGGGCAAGGGGATAGCCAGTACGGTCAGATGGTAGTCCCTACTGACTACCGATCCCGCTTGATACATAGAGTGCATACCTTATCCTTAACCGGACATAAGGATGTGGGGACAACAGTCCAGTGTCTTTCCAGCCACTACCACTGGCCTGGAATGACAGGCGACGTGCGGAGATATATCCGGTCGTGCCCAACGTGTTGTCTAGCAGCACCAAAGCACAGGACCAGAAACGGTTTATCTCTGCAGATTGGAGATAGGGTTCTCGCGCTTCTCCCAATCGAGGGGGCGGAATTCGAACTCGGATGGCAGGGCCCTTTTCCTGTGGAACGGATAATGTCCCGATCCACGTATGAGGTGAAGGTCCACGGGGAATTGCGTAAGTTCCATTGTACTCTCCTTCAGAATTTGGAGAGGTCCGAGGTAGTTTCTCCACAAAGTAGTGCGACTACCATCGCGCTAGATTCGGTTCTGGGTCCAGACGAGGGCGAGGAAGACTCAGTCCTACGCAGTACATCCTGTGGGGAGGGTCTGCGGTCTCCTGAGCGTTCAACCGTAGATAGGGCGAACAGGCTCCGTCGGGAAGAGGCCCATGGTGTTAAGCACACTGGGAATCGAGGTCGGACAGGCGAAGTCACATCTGGCACGACGGGATCGTCGGGTGACTCGATACGCCGACAGGCTCACTGTCCTTACTCGCGGGAGAGAAGGCAGGAGCAAGGGTACTCCAGACGAACCTGGAGTAAGCGACCATTCATTTCGGTCGACATCCGCGAACAGTCCACGAGGGTGATGCCGAGTCGGGATAGGAGAAATCCTATTGTCGGAAGGGACGAACGAACCCTCAGTAAAGTAACCGATGGCCTACACCAGGTGGATGCGGAACAGTCCAGTGTAGACAGATCCTGTAAGCCAATTACCAGGCCGTTACGTTTCGGGCCTAATCGCTGGAGATAACGTATGTTTGAGGCGGTGGTTGGTGATCCAGCATCCATACCATTCTGGTGGATCTCCCCAGGGAAAGTGAACGTTATGGAACGTCTTTTCCTGGAAATCCAATCTTGATAGAGTAGAGGTTCAGAGTTCAGACCGATCTTTGGCTAGTGAGTTCGATCGGGTCGACTATCTTAAGTGGGGGCCTATGTGACGAAATGGCTGCAGATCGGCAGATCTCTGCGTAATATCCCTTTGAAGGGAGTGTTGGCGTTGGTCTCCCTTGAAATTAATATCAATTAATAGGGGATTTCCCTAGAAAAGTAGTGCAGGGCGGAGCTATTCTAGTTATTTATAGAAAAATCTAGAATGTTCCCTCAAGTGCGTACGTGGTAAAGATCTCTAAGTTCACGAGTGCTTCATGCAGCACGGGTTGGTGGAACTTATCGTGACTCGGGTTTTCTTCATGAATCATGAAAGTCACGCGGCCCAGGTAGGCGATTTGAAGGCGTACTGACTTAGTCGTTGTCAGTCGCCCACCAGACCTCAGCGTAGACAGATCGCAGCCAACAGGCTGATGTAATTTTGATGTCAATATTCGCGGCCAGAGCGGACATCTGCAGTCAAGTTTGTGATTGTTCAATCACAGGTTAGTTGAATACTTATTCTATTATTTAACTGTTGTCGTGATGCCGTGCTGAGTTCCCCGAATGAATTAATTGCCGGTGAAAAATGAGTCGTCGCGTAGCGTTACAAGTTAAAGTTGGCTATCTGCATATTTAAGTAGGCTTTATCGATCAGCGATGTAATGTGTTACCTGACGGAACAAGCCGTATTCCACAGCGAGTGGTGTGTAAATAAAATAGGCCGAACGATGTGCTTTACAGTGTGTAGCAGTTACTTGTTTGGTTTATTAATTACGCATGCAAGGCGACAGTTTGTCAGTCATTACATCAACATGCTAGACGCTGTAAATAATGATAAGGTAGAGCTTATTATTAGAGATGTGTAATGTGCTTCGTGACATTAGAATTGTAACTTAATTGTTCTATCAGTGATGGTGATTTTTCGAGGAATCAAGGTGAGATCAGCCGTGGTGTATTTGCTGTGTGCAGAGAAGCAGTGTTATTCCGTGTAAGCCGGATGGTGTTACATCGATAGGATAACGGTTGATGGAAAGTATTCATGATACTATTATTACTGCTTGTTGTCATGTCCGTCCGCTAGCATGACCGTGCTTGTTCCATCATACGTTTGTCTAGGAAGCTGACTGGGAGGTAGGCCGGTACGCCCAACCTGTTAGGTTACAGGTCCGACTCAATGCAATCGTGCATATCCGATGAGTGAACATACCCGATCGAGGGTGATGCGGCACTCCGTAATTCGAGGCCGAGGTGTCTAGATAGATCGAGGTTTGAACCTAACCGTTTCTGTCTCTAATATTCTACTCTTCTGGAACCCTGACTCGGTTCATGGAGTACTTGGAGTACTGCCGTGAAGTAATAGTATATGAGAGGAATAATCCCCCCCAAAAAAGGTGGAGTCAGAGTTTGGTAGTGGAGTCTGGAGGTTTGCTACATTGGATGACGTGACTTAAGTCGTCACGGGACAAGGTACACGGGACCCACAGTAGCTGTGGGAAAGTGTAATGGTGGATGGCCACCACAGCTGTGCTCGACCGGCACAGGTATGACTGACCTGAAAGATAGTCACTGAATACAAGGGCAACTCAGGATCTGGGGCAGGGATCCCAGACCTGACACTATGGCTGTGATATGATTTTGTTATTTAAGTGTAACAAGTCATGAGTTCTCCTTGGTTAATGCTATAGTAATGAATTATCAGGAGGATAATTCATTATGGTCATATAGTTATTAATGTGTGTAATTGATCAGTCCATGGGTTAAGGGATTGATGCATTGATGAGTCTGTCAGGAAGGAGATGTCCGGCTGGACACCTTCTCGATACAGTAATCACTACACTGAAAGGGAAGTAGGTGTATATGTTGATTGATGATGGAAGATGAAACAGGATTGGACTGGCACCAGGCGAAGGATGCTTGACAGAGTCATACAGTCGACTCTGGTGCTAGGGGTTATTTGTAGCCCAGAAGTGTTACTTGACTGAACAGGTGTGCTATTGCTGTCTCTAATATCATTATGCCTATACATTATGATTCCTAGTAGATCTATGATGTGATGATTTCATACTCATGTTGGTAGACATGAGGAATATCTGAGAGGCAGGTGACATGGTGGAGATGCTGTTAGTCTTTGTTGTAGTTGAGTACTCACACCAACCTCTCCGTGTTTCAGGATCTGTTATTACTATACAGAAGAAGATTCAAGAGCTTCACCATGAGCTCTATGGGCCCACTCATTCCAGTGCCTATCCAGAAGTTGATTGCGGCCATACTGGGAGTGGTCGTCTGATTCTGCGAGATCAATGTTGGAAGGAGCTGAGTGCTGAATAAGTCGGTAGGTCTAGGTTAGGACCTCCGTCAAGAGTCCGACGAGTGTCATCCGATCCTGAGAGGATCCAACACTGAAACGTCTGGTGATTCTAGCCAGTGCAGCACTGGTGACATTCAACCTCTGTGTAAACCTTGGTGATTGCAAGGTCAGGAACTTTCAAGTTGAGTAAAGTGATCAGTGTTACCGGTCACCATGACCTGTGTTATATGCTTCTGGCCCGGCTGGGTTATGGGACACCATGTATCAGCTGATGCTTAAATAGTGTTTCTACATTGGTTACCGTTATGAAGCCAACATATGGTCCAGTGACCTAGGACATTGATTACAACATTGGTGGGAACACCAGAGTGACATGTTTGTTAAGGTAGGGAGCTACCTCATGCCAATGTGATGAGCTGTTGACAATGTTTGTTAAGGTAGGGAGCTACCTCATGCCATCGTGGTGAACTGTTGACAGTGTATGCTAGGTTGTGAGTACTACCCATTGATCAGGGTAGTTACATGATACTGTGTGAAGATCTATTGATCCAAGGACATGGAACTAAGGTGAAGTGTTTAGTCACCTGATAGACTTTACCAGTGACATTGTGTGTTCAGGTGGAGCAACCGCACATTGCGTAGGTGACATATCAGTGTGTGGGTCACTTATGAGATAGAAGAGTGACCAGGCTCTTGTGTATTTTGAGACGGTGCTACATATACTTTTTCTGCAAGTGGGAGACCGCTAATGTTCTAGGGTCGGCCCAGACTTCATCAGGAGTGTGACGAGGGAAATAGTACGACAGCAAGGAAGGATCCTTGTTCATCGGTGCAGTGTCAGTCCGGCAGTGGTATTGCACTTGATCAGCCCGTGATTGGTTCTCTGTGTGAAGAGGGAACTTTGGAGATGCAGCAGACCTTGGAGTTCCAGTCCACTGGAGGAGCCTGGGTGAGTCGCTACCACGACTGGACAACCGCACGAGCTATCGTCCGCCTCCATGATGAATACTCATCTGCATAGCTGATCTTGTACATAGTTCTTCTAATCTGGCTTTCAGCCATCCTTCTCTGTGTTGTGGTTGACGTAGTTCAGAATTAAATTTTTGTTCTCTTAGCTATGACTTTGTGCAGTGATATGACTGGTGTCTGGTCCGAGCCCCCTTGGGGTTTGGAACCCTAGGTGAGGGAGGGAAGGTTAAGTTGTCCCGGCTTGTGTGGGGCCTGGTAGATGTAGACTGCTATTGAGGTGGTTGGAGCAAAGGCAGGGGATAGTATCTATCGTGGCAAACCAGTCCAAGCCCCGGCGGTCTTGTCACACTATCTATCTATCTATCTATCTATCTATCTATCTATCTATCTATCTATCTAATCTATCTGTCTGTCTGTCTGCCTGCCTGCCTGCCTGCCGGCCGACCCACCCACCCAACGACCGACCGACCCACCGACCGACCGACCGACCGACCCACCCACCCAGTCAGCCAGCCAGCCAGCCAGCCATCCACCCACCCACCCACCTACCTTTCTGCCTACCTACCTACATACCTACCTTTCTGTCTGTCTGTCTGTCTGTCTGTCTGTCTTGTCTGTCTGTCTGTCTGTCTGTCTGTCTGTCCGCGCTATTAAATATTGATAAAAGTTACTGGAAAAAAACGTCAGGAACTTGTGTTGAAAGAGGAAGAGGACTATTGGAGAAAGGATGGATTGAATTTTATGCAACCGAGAGCAATCATCAACCTACTGGAATCGTCTGGTACAGATTAAGGTCTGAGCAGATCGCAGACCTTAATCTACGTACACACTTACTGAGATATTTTGCTCCAACTATTCAGACGAATTGCAGGCCCTAAACATTACAGCATCAGCATCAGCTGAAGAAACAAGAAGGAAATGAAAAATAAGGTAAGAAATATATTCCTTCTACTTTCCTGTTAATTTACAAATTATTTACCCCGTGCCTCTAAATTCTCTGTCTTTACTAATATTACACATTGCACCCCTCTCGGGAATCTCCGTGGTGAAGTGGTCAAGCCGTCTGACTCGGGCTCCGAAGGTTGTATGTTCGATTCCGGGCCGCGTCCTTCATTTCACGAGTGCATTTTTTCGGAGACTCCCGAGGGTCGTCGCTGGAACTACGGAGTTCGTGCTTTGTGCGACACTTTCCGCGCTGCGGAAAGAAACTGAGCCATATGGGATAAAACCCCGGTGCAATGTAGCCGACCCTGTCGATTTTAAGCTAGTTT
Source organism: Cepaea nemoralis (assembly GCA_014155875.1). Taxonomy (NCBI): domain Eukaryota; kingdom Metazoa; phylum Mollusca; class Gastropoda; order Stylommatophora; family Helicidae; genus Cepaea; species Cepaea nemoralis. Next base: position 19,926 of record JACEFZ010008052.1, on the reverse strand, counting down.
TTCATTGCACCCACTCCCATACGAATCCGAATACGCCTTTGTGTGTAATCAGAATTGACAGGTCTCCCATTACCGTAAAAATAACTTTGTTAACGAGAAATCACTAGTTGTTCAGCAAAACATCAAAGGAATGTCGCCGCTTTCAATGATTTAAGTTGTTTTTGGACCTATCAAAGACATATTCCTTGGGTGGGGGTAAATATAAGACGGCTGGAAAAATTTCATAACGATGCAACAGACAGTTTTCAAAATAATTGATCGTGAATGAAGGCACACAAATGTGGACATACTATATCTGCAATTGTGTTTCCCCGCGTCAACTGCGCTGTCTTCTGCAGTTCTTGCAGTGAATGAACCAAAAAAAATCGAGAGGTAGAACCAGTGAGCTTTACTATAGTATGTCCACATTTGTTTGCCTTCATTTACGATCAATTATTTTGAAAACTGTCTGTTGCATCGTTATGAAATTTTCCCAGCCGTCTTATATTTACCCCCACCCAAGGAATATGTCTTTGATATGTCCAAAAACAACTTAAATCATTGAAAGCGGCGACATTCCTTTGATGTTTTGCTTAACAACTAGTGATTTCTCGCTAAAAAAAAGTTATGTTTACGGTAATGGGGACCTGCAAATTCAGATGACAAACAAAGGCGTATCCGGATTCGTATGGGAGTGGGTGCAATGAAAGAAGTAGCTTACAATGGACAGGGTCGGCTGCATTGCACAGGGTTTTTATCACATATGGCTCAGTTTCTTTCCGCAGCGCGGAAAGCGTCGCACAAAGCACGAACTCCGTATCTCCAGCGACGATCCTCGGGAGTGTCCGGGAAAAAAATGCACTCTTGAAATGAAGGACGCGGCCCGGAATCGAACATACAACCTTCAATCCATCCTTTCTCCAATAGTCCTCTTCCTCTTTCAACACATGGTCCTGACGTTTTTTCCAGTAACTTTTATCAATATTTAATAGCGCGGACAGACAGACAGACAGACAGACAGACAGACAGAAAGAAAGGTAGGTAGGTAGGTAGGTAGGTAGGTAGGTAGGCAGAAAGGTAGGTGGGTGGGTGGGTGGATGGCTGGCTGGCTGGATGGCTGACTGGGTGGGTGGTTCGGTCGGCCGGCCGGCAGGCAGGCAGGCAGGTAGGCAGATAGATAGATAGATAGATAAATAGATAGATAGATAGATAGATAGATAGATAAGCAGGCAGGCAGGCAGGCGGGCGGGCGGGCAGGCAGGCAGGTAGGCAGATAGATAGATAGATAGATAGATAGATAGATAGATAGATAGATAAGCAGGCAGGCAGACAGGCAGGCAGGCGGGTGGGCAGGTAGGCAGATAGATAGATAGATAGATAGATAGATAGATAGATAGATAGATAGATAGATAGATAGATAGATAGATAGATAGATAGATAGATAGATAGATAGATAGATAGATAGATAGATAGATAGATAGATAGATAGATAGATAGATAGATAGATAGATAGATAGATAGATAGATAGATAGATAGATAGATAGATAGATAGATAGATAGATAGATAGATAGATAGATAGATAGATAGATAGATAGATAGATAGATAGATAGATAGATAGATAGATAGATAGATAGATAGATAGATAGATAGATAGATAGATAGATAGATAGATAGATAGATAGATAGATAGATAGATAGATAGATAGATAGATAGATAGATAGATAGATAGATAGATAGATAGATAGATATGAGACAGTATGGAAATTGGTTTTCACATACCGCCTTTCCAAGTTTACCGGGGAAATATAAACTGGAATATCTTTGGCACCTTAAAGGTCAAGGGCCAGGATTGTTTTTAAAATAGTCATAGGTTGAGCGGGAGTGCATGACCGAATAGTGGCAAGGCCATCCTCTATTGTTGGCTAGCAGTTTCTCAGGGAGAGGAGTGCCAAATGTATTGTACACTTTGGGTTCAAGCTGTCAGAGGGACAATGGTGAACTTTGGAGGCAGCAGAATTTATGGGTACAAGGCGGCATTGGAAGGACCTTGGCTGTCAGAAGAGAACGCCACTCTCCGAATTTATGGTAGCGGGAAAAAGTACATGAACTCAGAACTAAACTTGGCCGTGAACTCCAGCTATCAATGTCGATTTGGGGCATAATGATATTATGCAGAGTAAGATGCAAATTAAGCAGAGTACGCGAGGTTCTGATTGGATGACCGTAGCGTGAGGAGAGAAGCATGGTCACGTGATTCAAGAAAGGCGCCAACTCAAGAGGTGATATATATTTTGGATCCAGTCAGTTGAGAGAGTGTGGAACGAGCAAGAGTGCGGTAGCAACAGGGCCGAGGGCTGGGCGGTCGCCCAGCCCAGGAGGAAGTGTGAGTTTGGAACTCCAGCAATGGTGATGTCTATATACCAGGCTGTTTAGTGTCCAGGAAGATGGAGAGGCAGTATTAAAGACGGAAAGGATGCATATATCACGGTTTCGTCTGGACTGCCGAAGTAAAGTAGGATGGTCAAGGATCTGTGAACCATTTATTCCAGATAGATAAATCTGATGGAGTGGAACGCAAATTCCGAGGATCACAAAATGGCGTGCAAGCCATTTGAGAAGGACTGTTGGCTAAAGAAGAGCACTCAGTAGTTGCAGATGATGGCCAACGTCAGATAGGACAACCACTAGCCAGACTGCGATCGGAACCACACGGGAGACGCTGCGATCGGAATCACACATGAGACTAAGATCAATCGGAATCACACAGGGGATTAATGGCAAACATGGTTGGAAAGGTCAAGTGGGATTCACGACAAACGAGAAGTTGAAGAGAGCAATCGTATTTCAAATATGGAACCCAGAAGGACAACGGGATGGCAGAAGAAGAATGTAAGTTGACGTAAGACTTAGACCTAATTAGTATAGTTGTATATGATAATCAAGTATCTTAGTTTAGAGAGCTATAGCAAACTACTGTAGGTGAGTTTACCAAATAATTATGAGCAGTCGACCAAGGATTAGGATTGGATGCGGCGTCCTGCAAATGACCTATATTTAAATGGCTGATCTATAGTGTTGGGAGCCATATTAATCGGTTAGATAAGCAGAGTGTGGATAAACTGTATATGTGCATGTAAACTGAGCAATTAGCCTACAAGATTAATGAGAACTAGGCGAGTGCAACTGCATGTAAATACGCAGAGATGGCAGTATTGCAAGGATATAAACACAGCGACCAAACACAGCAGACGGCAGAAGAAGATAGCAAGGCACTAGCGATCACTAGGTCAACCAGACAATAGGTGAGATCGTCGGCCGGAGAAGGGACGGACACAGGAAGGAATGTTGTCTTTTGTTCGCTGGACATAGGTGAAAGGAGGTCACGCTTCTGCTGTTGTGTCGTTAAGTTGGCCTGGCGTGGTACAGGCAACGAGTTCAAATCTTTTGGTAAATGGTTAAATACTTAGTGTTGGCTGTAGGCGGCGCGTCGGGAAATAGGCGATAATAATATTAGTTAAACATATGTGTTCACAATAAGGTTCTTAATTTATGTTATGGCTAAGATATACTAATACTAGTATAGATAAAGAAGCGATAGATGTTAAGGACTTTGTAGGTAGTGAAAAACTAAGGTTTATTCTCACATACAACTCTCGGGTATTGTTTTATAATGTTTCAGGCATTGTCTGGGTAAAATGGAGTTGCCCAAGCGTACCGGGCATACTTGACTAAACAGATATTCATCTGAACAAAATAATCCCTGGATATATGGATTGATGGATCAATCTATGGATCAATGGGTATTTGGGCTGAATATATGGACCACTTATAAGCCTACGGAAAGATAGTTACGAAACAAAGGCCGGTGTAATTCCTAGCTTTAGTCTTTTACTTCATGCGGTTAATAGGTGATCATAAGTGGCATCCCCCTAACACCCAGTTGCACAGGCTGTTACACTATCTATCTCTCCCTGGTGAGGTAATGCAGCATCGTATTATTACAGTTCTTCTTCTTCTTCGTTCATCCGGAGTTTTTTTCCGGATGTGATTGCGTTGTGCCTGTTTACAGCAGAGCTGCGTTCTTGCGCCGTTAGGCCGACACATCCGACTTCTGCGGGCATTTGTTGACCGGGTTAACCTTCCCGGGGGTTTCTTAGGACGTTTGACTCTCACTGTTGTGGTGTTATCCCCCATCCCAGCTGGTCCATATAGAACAGCCAAAGATCCTGGTCAGCCCTCAAGGGAAGGCAGGGGCAGACCATGGGCATTCCCCGCCATCCAAGGAGGCTTCCATAATTGCAGAGCCGATACATAGCGCTCTGGTACTGGGCTCACCCAAGGAATCGTCACGTCCTGCACATGGCTGCTTAGCCTCACTTCCGTATATTGGGCCTTCCGTTCACCATAGGCTGTTCTTCCGGAAACCAGAAGTATGCAGTCTGCAGATGACATCCACACAGTGAGCTTTCGATTCGGACTTTCCATGTAATGGATTTGCTATCCGAGCAATATTCCATTTCGTGCCACTAGGACACTTTTCCACCTTTTATGAAGTCCACACAGTGGGCTTTAGATACGGACTTTCCACTAATGGATTTGCTATCCAAGCAATATTCCATTTCATGCCACTAGGACACTTTTCCACCTTTTATGAAGCCCACACAATGGGCTTTTGATTCGGATTTTCCACGTAATGGATTTGCTATCCAAGCAATATTCCATTTCGTGCCACTAGGACACTTTTCTCTCTTTTATGAAGCCCACACAGCGAGCTTTCGATTTGGACTTTCCACATAATGGATTTGCTATCCAAGCAATATTCCATTTCATGCCTCTGGGTCTTCATGCACCTTTAAATGTCAACCTGTATGTAGTTAAAGTAAGCTGCGGTCAACTTGAGCTTGTTGATATCTCCATAGAGCTTGTCCTCAAATGAAGCAGGTGTGGGCCAAAATATCTTTCTCTGTTCTGCATACGTTGGGCAATCCTGCAGCAAATGTTTTGCTGTCATTTTTCCAGTTCTACAATTACATTCATCGGTATCTCCTATCTTTAGTTTATTGAACAAGTGGTATTTCAGCCTGTTATGTCCTGTGCGGAGTCTGAAGATTGCTACTTGTTCTCTTCGGTCGAGTTTGTAATATGCATCATCCTTCTGATGGCCTGGATGCTCAGATTCCCATTTGGTTCTATAAGTGCTTTTTATCAACCTCTTTGCCTCATTATAGGTTATGTCTATGTCAGGCTGTGGTAGTCGTCCGCCCTCTTTTGCCAGTCTGTCAGCCTCTTCGTTTCCAGGTATACTGCAATGTGATGGGATCCACTGTATTACAACTTTTTTGGATTTCTGGCATAGACCATGGAGTGCTGCTCTTAGGTCAGTTAGTTCTGTGCTGTTATTGCTCTTGAGTATTGAGACAGCTGACTTTGCATCTGTGAAGATAGCTATTTGCTTCTCTTTATTTTCCTCCATCAGGAGCATTTCTGCTGCAGTTTTCAAAGCCTCTACCTCCGCTTTGAAGTTACTTGAAAATTTTCCAGTTGCCATTGAATGTGTTTTTTTCACTCCATTTTTTAAATTTAGGAGAATTCCTCCTCCTCCATTCTCTATTGAATTTTTGGCTGATCCATCTGTATATGCATGGGTCCAATTGCTGCTTGGGTAATGTTCTTTTATGTAGTTTAGGGTTATTTCTCTTCTTTCGGTTTCATGCTGAGTGTTCTTTTTCTCAATACCAGGAATGTTTTCTATCATCTCAGGCAGTTGCTGCTGTCTCCAAGCTGGGAACTTGTGTGCATTGTGTATGGGCTTGACTGTTGATATGTTAAGTATAGGATCTGCCCTAATCCTTCGTTTTGCAGTTTCTACAAAGTTGCTACGCTTCAGTCTTCCCTTTCCAAAACCATTAAATCTGTTGTACATAGGGTGGTCTGTCAATCTTCTAAATTTTTCTGCTTGTTGCTGGGCTCTGCTATCTCTTCTATCCTGCATTGGTTGTAAACAAGTGATCTTTTCTAGTTCATTAATAGGCGTTGTCTTCAGGCTTCCAGTTATGATTCGCATTCCTTGGTTTTGGACTCTACTTATTTTGTTAAAGTTTGACTTAGCTGCTGTTGCCCAAGCTGCAATGCCATATTCCAGTACTGGCCTCACCCGTCCAGTATATAACTTCTTGAGAACTTTCTCATCTGCTCCCCACGTTGTACCAGCAAGCTTTTTCATGATTCGCCATTCTCTGCCTTGCTCTTGTTCGATTTTTCTCAACCTGTGTCTTCCATGTCAGGCGACGATCAAAGGTGACTCCTAGATAGTTTGGATTTTCTTCATGGCGCAATATTTTTCCATTCAATACCAGCTTAGGTTGCTGAGTTTTATTTAAGAGGGAGAACACTGTGCATGTTGTTTTCTCCTCACTTATCTTCACTAGCCATGATTTTGACCAGTCCTCTAGCGCTAATAAGGCTTGCTGTATTCTGCTGTTAGCTGTACTAATATATTCTTCAGATGTCCATATGGCTAGGTCATCTGCAAAGGAGGATGTGTGTACTCTGGCTGGAAAATTTTCTGTGATGTCATTTATATATGCTAGGAATAATGTTGGTGAAAGAACTCCTCCTTGGGAGACACCTTGCTCCAGCAGCATCATTTTGCTTGTTTGTCCTTGTACTTTTGTCCTGGCAGTTCTGTTCTCAAGGTAGTGGCTGATCCATTTATTACATTTTTCCACAAACATGCATGTTTTGCAGTTTTACTTTCAGTCCTTCCTTCCATACTTTATCAAATGCTTTTTCTAAATCTATCCAGACTGCTAGTGTGTGCTTTTTCTCTTGGAAGGCATCCTCTATTTCCTGAGCTATATAGGTTATTTGATCTTCAGTGGATCTGTATTTTCTGAATCCTGCTTGGTGTGGTGTTAAGAGTTTGTTTTCTTCCAGATGCCATGTTAGCCTGCCATTGATAATGCGTTCCATTAATTTTCCTACACAGCTAAGTAGACTGATAGGTCGATAGCCATTTGGTTCTTCCAGGTCTTTTCCTTTCTTTGGGACTGGTATTAGTATAGCTTCCTTCCATGCCTGTGGGACTATTCCTCTCTTCCAGCTGTTATTTAGGACTGCTAGTAGTTTCTTCTTTGCCTTGGTGCCTAGTCCTATTAGCATTTCATTTGTGATTCCATCCTTTCCTGGTGATTTCTTCTTTTTTAGGGTATTCATTGCCTGTTCCATTTCTTCCATTGTTAGATTTGCCATCATATATTCTGCTGCTGTCTCTTTATTTCTATGATGTATCTGTTTGTCTTTGATTGCTTTCTTCTGTTCGGTTGTAATATCAATGTGGTTTGCATTTGCATAGTGTTCCATTAGTGCATTTGCAGCCTTTTTGCCTGTAAGCAAGGCATTTCCTTGTTTAATTGTTATTTGTTTGTTTCTAGGTCCTTCATTGTTCATGGCTTTCACTAGTTTCCATAGTTTGTTTCCATCCCTGTCAAAATTCAGGTTTCTGTTTTTTTCCCTCCAACAATCTCTTGTTGTTTGATTTACTGTTCTTTTATATTTTGCTGAGATGGCTTTGAGAGAGATGTTTGCTTCAATTGTTTGTTCTCTCTCTGCTGTCTTCCTGGCATCTTCAACTTTGTCCTTTAAACTTTGTAGTTCTTCAGTCCAGTATGGTTTGTAATTTTTCCTCGCTCCTCTTGGAATGGACTCAGTGGCTGCCTGTATTATCGCTCTGTTTAGACTTTCCACCATTTGCTTTATGTTGCCATATCGTGTATTTATGTTTTCACAATATTTGTCTGTTAGTATGGCAAATCTGTCCCAATCTGCTCGTTTGTAATTCCAGCGGGGCAAGGGCTTTTGCTCCTGTGGAACATACTCCATATTCATTTCAAGCTTGATTGGTCTGTGGTCACTACCTGCTAATTGGTCCAGCACATGGCGATCGATTTTGTGGAGGATGTCTCCTGTGCAGAAAGCTAAGTCTGGAGTAGAAGTGGTTTATTACAGTTCAATATGCATTATGTGTCTGCAATGCATGTACTGATTACTCTTTGCGATTATGTTGTAGATTGTCACTCTGTTACTGTTCAGAAAGGAAATAAATATAGGTTTGAGTTGCCTTTTATTTCGACTTGTCAGTCTGAGATTGTGTAGATTATAGTAGTTTAGAGACTTTGTGAGGTGGGTTGTACATCTCTTCTATAACCTGATGACATACACCACGAGACATTGATGGTGCAATAGTAATTAACTATTGTTCTCACGCGGAAACACGAACCTAAATCTTTCCTATCCCTTACTCTCATCCTTTTTCTCCTTCTCTCTTTCTCTCTTCATCTTTCCTTATTATCAAAGATAGTGCGTTGTAGGCAGAGTTCGACTGAGGAACGAACTTTTAGGCTTCACCCTATTTATATCATTTCCCTCATCATTCATTTCTTTCTCTTCTCTCTCTCCTCACTTCCTCTCTCTTCTTCCTCTTTCTTTTCTAGCTGTCACAGATAGATAGATAGATAGATAGATAGATAGATAGATAGATAGATAGATAGATAGATAGATAGATAGATAGATAGATAGATAGATTAGATAGATAGATAGATAGATAGATAGATAGATAGATAGATAGATAGATAGATAGATAGATAGATAGATAGATAGATAGATAGATAGATAGATAGATAGATAGATAGATAGATAGATAGATAGATAGATAGATAGATAGATAGATAGATAGATAGATAGATAGATAGATAGATAGATAGATAGATAGATAGATAGATAGATCCCCGCCAGAAGCCGGACCTTGTCAGCTAGTTTATTTATATAATCACGTTTCAAGAAAGAACCCCCATTTGGAGACACCTCTGAATCTTCGCGCTGTTTGTGTCAAAACGGAAATCACGTGAAAATTTCAAAAAATGCCCGGACGTCTCTTGGTGAAGCTGTAATACTGTTAAAATCATGGAGGTAATCTCTATGTCGTAATTAATATACCGCATATAAACTAACTTTGAAATCTGCTGTAAAATCTCCAGAACAAAATTTTTTTTGTTGGGTGGACATAATGATAAGGTTATATACTAAATCTCATAATTTTCCCTCAGTTGGTTACTGAGATATTGAATTTTATATTGAGGCAACAAAAAAAAAAAAAAAAAAAAAAAAAAAAACACTATAGAACCAGATCGCAAGTGAAAAGATGGACTTTGCGGCTAAAGCCTTCGTCAGCACACACACAATAAGCATACACTGTTACAGTTTGTTGCATATCCTCTACAAGACGTCGCAGTTAACACCGGCATTGTTAGCTGTTATGTTAGCTTGGCAAGTTTACGTTCAGTAGTTTGTCATTGCTTTCTGAACCACCGGTAGCTATACCATTTCGTAAAAAGCCAACGCAAGATGGTCTGCTGCCAAATCGCCCACAGCTGTGTTTAGAACGCGGGTACACAGGATTTCGAACTGCTTTCGTAACACCTTCATCACGGAGCTGGCACACAGACACAACGACATGGGAAATTCTACAGTAAAGAGAAAATATAAATATATTAGCATATGTATATATAGAACAGTTACTCATATGTTTCCAGGTCACGGACTTGACCTGTGTCAAGCTCAACTCCCCGTGTTTAGGTGATAACATCGACTGCTAAACTGGGCCAGCAATTCATGTGGAATTGTTGACATCTATGGCAAAAGTGTTACGGACGAAAGTCGTAATCCCGCATCCCGCGTTCGAAACACAGCTGCGGGCGATTTTACAGCAGACTGCTTTACGTTGACTTTCGTACAATGGTATGAGTACCGGTCGTTCAGAAACAATGGCAAACTACTGAACTGAAACTCGCCAAGAAATCACACACTCAAAAAATGCTGGAGTTGACTGCCACGTCATGTAAAGGACATGCAACTAACTTTATTGTTTCAACCGGCCATAATAGACCTTTCTTGATGTATACTTGGTACGTTATTGTTGTATTTAAACCGCAGATTCTGGTGGTTGTCCGCGTGTATGCATTGCTGTAAAACTTACCTTTAGCTGTGTGTACACGTAGCTCATGTCCTGGTCTGAGACGACAGATAGTGACCTGCCCAAACCTATCCATTAGAGTCGACAGATAGTGACCTGCCCAGACCTATCCATTAGAGTCGACAGATAGTGACCTGCCCAGACCTATCCATTAGAGTCGACAGATAGTGACCTGCCCAGACCTATCCATTAGAGTCGACAGATAGTGACCTGCCCAGACCTATCCATTAGAGTCGACAGATAGTGACCTGCCCAGACCTATCCATTAGAGTCGACAGATAGTGACCTGCCAGACCTATCCATTAGAGTCGACAGATAGTGACCTGCCCAGACCTATCCATTAGAGTCGACAGATAGTGACCTGCCCAGACCTATCCATTAGAGTCGACAGATAGTGACCTGCCAGACCTATCCATTAGAGTCGACAGATAGTGACCTGCCCAGACCTATCCATTAGAGTCGACAGATAGTGACCTGCCCAGACCTATCCATTAGAGTCGACAGATAGTGACCTGCCCAGACCTATCCATTAGAGTCGACAGATAGTGACCTGCCCAGACCTATCCATTAGAGTCGACAGATAGTGACCTGCCCAGACCTATCCATTAGAGTCGACAGATAGTGACCTGCCCAGACCTATCCATTAGAGTCGACAGATAGTGACCTGCCCAGACCTATCCATTAGATATTTTTTTCTGTATGTCTTTCGCTCGCTTTGAACTCAAGCGTAGCCCGTACAATTTCTAGTACACAGGACTTGTGTTTGCCTGTGGATTAACTTTCCCTAACACCAGTGTCCCCCGTCATCAGGCGAACCCACTCCGACGTCTGAGGTACTCGGAATTTACGTCCACAAGTCAAGGGCGGGAAGTCTACATGTTTTAGTCGAACGACCGGTGTAGGGTTTGAACCCACTAGCTCAGCATGGGTGCTAATAATCAACCATGTGATTTCTGAGTAGTTTGGTGTTGATTTTGTTGTTTTCGTGGTATTTATTAGTTGTGTGTGTGTGGTGTGTGTGTGTGTGTGTGTGTGTGTGTGTGTGTGTGTGTGTGTGTGTGTGTGTGAGTATGGGGAAAGGTGGGGGGGGGGGGGGAATTAATATGCAAACTGCAGAAAATTGTTATTGGGTCCCACAAATGAACCAACATTAAGTAACACAGGAATCCAATCCACCATACATGTGGCAACAGGATAGGCTTGCCACTGGACTATCTGTTCCATCACTTAGGAAGCTTCAACTGCAAAGTCCAAACAAGTCTCAGCCAGGGTGAAAGGTAGATATCCTATTAGAAGAATGCGATGATTCCAGATCGTTGACCTCTCGTCTAGGAAAATTTTCAAATTAGCATCCGGAATGTTGGAAATATGCATAACAAGGGGAAGACAGCACAAATTTAGCATTTTCCGATAATCTGAAACAAAATGGAAGGCACAAGGTAAAATTGTCTAACTACAGGCGAAACAGGACTATTTTCAAGCTATAAAAAGAAATATGTCCATTACACTCAATGACTGGCCCTAATATTATCGCGCAGGAAACCCCTCCTCTATAAAAGGAGACGGCGAGAAACCTCCCAACCACAAATATAACCAAGGCTTCTTAAGCTGGTTGAACGAGGTGGAACGTTTCCTTTCTTTCTTTTTTTTTTTTTTTAAATACAAATGGGAGTTCTTCTTGTGGGGAATATGAGTAGGTAGAAAATACTGAAAACTGTATCCATTTGATCATGGAGTATTTGGGATAAGGTTAAGTTAGTTGCATTTTCTTCACTGGGCGTAGTCAACCCCAGCATTTTGTGACTGTTCGTCATTCCTGGGCAAGGTTTTACGTTCAGTAGTTTGCCATTGCTTTATGGACGGCTTGCACCCATACCATTTCATAACAATCCAACGCAAGGCGGTCTGGTACCAAATCGCCCACTAGTGTTTCGAACGCGGGTATGTGGGATTACGAACTGCCTCCGTAAGGCCCTCGCCGCGGAGACCAAACGCCACTCGACGAGAGTTGTTTAATATCACACCGATTCCCTTGCATCTCAGAAAAGGACATAGTACCTGCACGTGATATTTAATGAGGCTTGGTTGACCTACAAGTCGTAAAAAGAAATGGCAATATGAATCTCTCATCGCTTTAGAGAAAGCAACTGTACTGGTCTTTAGGCACTGAGACGCTGGAAAGTGACTGGTCGCTGGGCTCACGTGCGCTAGTTGCTAGGCATCGAGCTATGAGTCGCTTGCACAACTTATTAAGCACCAATCGGCAGGCAAGTGTACTAATCGCTACCCTGCAATGTCTGCTAGAATTGATGGTGTCCCCGTAGCTCTTTTGATAGTTTTCATGGTATTTATATTCTATCTTATAGGTACCAATCAATACCCTTGTATTAATTTGACTATTTGCTGTAATAGTCTCAGAGTATCCCACTTTTTCTGCTCACGAGTGAACACCAGGAACATGTTCTAATGCATAGTTTTGTGACTTTTACCTAGATTGTCCCTCATCCTTGACCACGGTTGGCTGCAGCCCATTTTCTCCTAGCCACCGCATATTGGTTTACCTGTCCCAACCAATCCCCGCGCGGCGGAGCAACTAGCTTAGTCAACATTCGCTCCTTGACCTTCTCCATCCCACCTCCTATAGGCTGGCTGGTTAAGTGGGTCAGGGACGCGATAATTCATGGTGTAAAATATACATTGCCGACCTGGACGACCGAGTCTAGACCTGACTTGCCATATCGCACTTTAGAGCACCGTTGAGCACCAGTGCATATGTGACAGTGCAGTCGTTGTACAGGGTAAAGATGGCTCACCACAGATTCAGCCGTCGGGATGTGAATGCTGGATTTCACATCTCCTGGGCCAGGACATAAAACGCGCGTTGGTAAAGTCCCCATTCTTGCAGTCTTCAATCCAGAAAATTATGAATATTATCTAGTACCCATTTTTATGAGACTGGGTCTGAAAAAAAACTTAATCCTGCCTCTTCTGAGGAATGAACCAGGACCACAGTCTTGGCAAGTACACGCACTAACCACTAAGCCACTGTGGCTTCTTGTAGATTTCATATGAAGATGAGGAGGTAAGCATGGCCGAATGGATAAGAAAGCGCGTTCTTAAAAACATCTGGTGTGCTGATGGTAAAAGGTTTAACCCCTAGACCGGAAAGTTAAACTAAAATGTTGATTTCTCATCCGTGATTGGGGACGTAAAGTACAAGTACAACTGAAGTCGGAGTGAGTTCGCCTGATGGTAATAGGGAAAGCTAATCCACACGCGCCGGTCTCTCTGGCCTAGGGATTTGCGACTTTCTCCGTAATCCCGTTTATTCACGTGAGCGAACGCGGCTGCGCGAGAATCGGTAGCGGTTCTCGCCGCGCCCATTACTTACGGTATATGTGAGCCGGCCGCTCAGAAAGCAATGGCAAACTACTGAGCCTAATCTTGCCAAGAAATCAACAACAGTGGTAACATGCTGGTGTTTGACAGCGATGTCCTGTAATAGGATATGCGAAAAGAAAAAAGGAAAAACAAAATACAACAACATCCACACGCAAAATTCAGTCCAGTGCTACTAAAAGTAGTGTGTATGGACTACGCTTCAGTTCAAAACGAGCGAGCGCAAAAATAAAAAATAAAAAATGAAGAGAGGTAAACATGTGGTCAGGTGAAAGCGTGGCTTAGCGGTAACGGTGTCCATCTCAGATTCAGCGACTACTTCACTGCGTAGGGCTGGGCAAGGATCGGTGCTTTCAAATCACTTCCTCTCGATCTCTTAGGTAGTGAAATCGGAATCAGCTTTCTCGGATGAGGGAGAAATACCCAAGGCCCTAAATGCACAATAAGTACAGATGCACACCTGAATGAATCACCAAACAAGGAGAAGTAGCTGTACTAGAACCAGATCACAAGTAACAAATTGGATGTTGCGGACAAAGCCTTTGTCGGCACGAAAAAAAAAAATAACCAACACAGAAACAGTTCATGAAAGGGACATGCGAGAACAAACGTACGTTAAACATCACACGACGTACGTTAAGTATCGCACGCCATTTGAAAATGGAGAAGTGTAGGCTGTAAATTAAACCGCCCTGGCAAAATGTTTGGAATGAAGAACTATCCACAGTTCGTTTTGGATGCTCCATACATCAAATACTATCTTTAGCTCTGACAGTCCTCCACTTGGGCATTGCGTAGGATTATGTTGACAATTAAGTTTTTTCGATGCTGGCTCGGGACTAACATCCCTATACAAAACCTCACTTCAAAAGCTGCAATCCCTTTTTAGAGCTCACAGAAATGCCAATTCCGAACCCTTTGAGACCATTAAGATAGTTAATATATAAGCACACATGTATGGTTGTTCGCTCACAGAAGTAGAAGAAAGAAATAGAGACCAGAGGACGCACTACATAACAAAAATTGGAAGCTATTGTTACCGACTGGGATTCGAACCTGCCACCTCCTCATGACGATAGCGCCTCGCTACAGGAGCAAGTGTACCTCGACGCTTGACCAGCTAGACACGTGGATGTACACTTGCTCTTGCAGCGATTCGCTGTCGTCATTTTGGGCTGATAGGTTCGAATCCTGGTCGGTAACTACAGCTTTCAATTGTTATGCTGTCTAGTGCATCGAAACAATACACGTGTGTTTATTTCTGAACTTTTCAGGGCTCAAACGAGGTGAACCACAATGCATTGGAGGGGCGCAAGGGGGTGGAGCTTAGTATTTTGGAGGATTCACAAATTATCCATCTATGTAGGTCTGCTCCAAGCAGTTGGTCATGCGTCGAAGTACACTTATTAATGCAGCGAGGCGCCGTCTTCATTTGGGGCTGACAGGTTCGAATCCTGGTCGGTTACTATAGCTTTCAATTGTTATGGTGTCTAGTGCGTCATTTAGTCGCGCGAAACAATATACGTGTATTTATTTTTGAAGCAGGTGAGGGAATGTTAAGGAATATCTGTCTGGTACAGTTAATTAATAACTTCACGGAAGTTAGTAACCGTCCGAGACAGCAAGAGTTAAATCAAAGATCAAATAAATGAACTGGTATTGATCGAGCCAAGCTATTTATAACTACCAGGTCGAGGTGGGGTTAGATGGCGTTTTGCTTACGTGTGCAGGAGTGTGGTGTCAGAAGATGACGTAATACGCTGGAGAACGCAGGAACACAGCTGAAGACGTCTAAGAAATAATATATCTAGGTATTGGTTACGCTCGAATGGCTAGGGACCACACCTCCTGCGTCCCAATAAAACCACCATCTATAGGCGGTATACGGGAAACTACTGTCTTCGTCTTCAGTCACACATGTCTCGTCTCAACCTGTCGCATACTCCGAGCACACATGCGAGACAAGTCCACTGATACCAGAATGTTCTTGTGAGACAGGCCCCCAAACTCCAGTCAAAACGTGCGAGATTGATTGATTGATTGATTTAGGAATCAACATCACAGCATTCGGGGCATTCCCGTAAGTGCTCCGTCCCCATCCTTAGTAGCCAGCGAAGAGTTCCAACACTAATAGTACCAGTAGCAATCTGATTATAAGTCCGTCTCGCCTTTCCTCTGAGCGTTGAGCGTCGGCCATATCCCCTCGTCATTCCTCGCTGTCTCATTCTTGCCAGACCATGGTAATCCATTTGCTCCTCCGAGGTGTGCACGTGCTCCCACAAGGCAGCAACCACATCTGCCTTGTCATGTATCAATACTCCACCAAGTTCTGCAGAGCCAGCCAATCTGTCCGCCTGTTCATTTCCTAGCACACCGGCATGCCCCGGAGAAAAGATCCAGGCGATGCTTGTCACCCGTGATCTCCGAAGCGAAGCAAGCCACACCGCACGAAGCCTGCCCGTCCTCACCTTCGTCAGCATGCTTTCTGAGTTACTTACAATCACGATGTGTGTGTGTGTGTGTGTGTGTGTGTGTGTGTGTGTGTGTGCGTGCGCGCGCGCGCGAGATATGTCTCTAAACCCCAGACAGAACTATGAGACACATCCTCAAACTCCAGACAGCACTAGATCCCCACATACCAGAACGTTCATGTGACACAAGTCCCCTAACTCCAGACAACCCGTGTGGGACAGGTCGAAAAACTCCAGACAAAACGTGTAAGACAGGTTCCCAAACTCCAAACAAAAGTGTGAGACAGGTCCACAAACTTTAGACAAAGCGTGTCAGACAGGTTCCCCAAACTCCAGCCAAAACGTGGAAATCTCTCTAAACTCAAGACAGCACTATGAGACAGAAACTCCAGACAAAACGTGTGAGACAGGTCGAAGAACTCAAGGTAAGTGTGAGATTGTCTCTCAACTCCAAACAGCACCTATAAGACAGATCCTCAAACTCAGACAAAACGTGTGAAATAGGTCTTGAGATTGCTACACGTGAGTCAGGTCCCTAGTAACAGGTGTTAGCACATAATCCACCAGGATCGTCATGGTCGTGGGGTCATCGAACTCTGTCTCTTTAACCCAACAGTTTGAAAGCTGTCTTTTAGAAATAGTTTCACAGGCTGGGATTTCCTGGTTATACTTACTGTCTACTTAGAATTCTCTTTTCTTTGCCGCAGGAAGTCTTCTCACCGCAGTATTATCTTAGTTTTCAGCATAAATATTTCTTCGACTGCAAACTGTGTTTATTAGACCTCGTTCCTTCTGTGTTAGCGACACCAACCCACGACAGGCTAGCGGAAGAAGGAGAAAGATGGAATGGGGGTGACAGAAATTGTAGGAGAAAGAGGAGGGAAGATGAGCAAGGAGAGAGGATAATGCACGAGGGAAGGAGAAGAAGAAGGGAGAAGAAATAAAGAGTTAGTGAAGATTATACAAGAGACATTTGGGATGTGGACAATCAAAGAAGAGGAAAACAGAATGAAGTGCCCCAAGAAGGTAAAGGATTATAATCCTGTCCAACCTGCAGAGTACTTCTAATTCTTTTATTGAGATTCCATCTAGCCCGACTGTTTGTTTTTCTTCATATGTGTCAGAGCGTCAGCGACTTCTTCTTTTAGAATACATGGACATTTTCTTCGGTTAATCATTCCCTTTCTCCAGCATATAATTTCTTTTTTCTATACTAATTCCACCACTTCATTATAGCACCATCCTCCAATAATATTTTCCCAATATTTTTTTTATTTTTGTGTTTGTTAACTCGTATTTTTTTTCTTCCCGCGTGCTCATTGATTTATCTGTGTATGTTTTGTGTATCTTTAATGTAATTTAATTACATTTTCTTGCACTGCTTGTTTAGCCAACTTTCTTTTGCCTTCACACATGTATCTCTTATGTTTTTGTTCTTTTATTTAATTCATCATATCATATTCTTGTTTGCAATTTTTATTTTGTTTTCTGTTGTTCATCAACTGTAAGATTTCTTCAGTCATCTATTGTTTTTTTTTTTTTTTTTTTTAGCTTTTTGGCTTCTCTCCGGTAATGTTTCTTTGCTTGTTTGATGAAAGGAGACCCATAACATTTCCCATTGTTCATTTATCCTCTGTATTTTAGCTACTATATTCTACCTATTTTTCACAGTCACTCTGCATTGTTCTTGAATCTCTGTAACTGCTTTCAGAACATCTTTATTAAGTCTCATATTCTTAACAACTTTTTTCCCTCACTCTCTTTAATCTGACATTTATTTGTGTACATAATGGTATGTCTTCTTCTTCTTCTTCGTTCATCCGGAGTTTTTTTTTCGGATGTGATTGCGTTGTGCCTGTTTACAGCAGAGCTGCGTTCTTGCGCCGTTAGGCCGACACATCCGACTTCTGCGGGCATTTGTTGACCGGGTTAACCTTCCCGGGGGTTTCTTAGGACGTTTGACTCTCACTGTTGTGGTGTTATCCCCCATCCCAGCTGGTCCATATAGAACAGCCAAAGATCCTGGTCAGCCCTCAAGGGAAGGCAGGGGCAGACCATGGGCATTCCCCGCCATCCAAGGAGGCTTCCATACTTGCAGAGCCGATACATAGCGCTCTGGTACTGGGCTCACCCAAGGAATCGTCACGTCCTGCACATGGCTGCTTAGCCTCACTTCCGTATATTGGGCCTTCCGTTCACCATAGGCTGTTCTTCCGGAAACCAGAAGTATGCAGTCTGCAGATGACATCCACACAGTGAGCTTTCGATTCGGACTTTCCAAGTAATGGATTTGCTATCCAAGCAATATTCCATTTCGTGCCACTAGGACACTTTTCCACCTTTTATGAAGCCCACACAATGGGCTTTTGATTCGGACTTTCCACGTAATGGATTTGTATCAAGCAATATTCCATTTCGTGCCACTAGGACACTTTTCCACCTTTTATGAAGCCCACACAGCGAGCTTTCGATTTGGACTTTCCACATAATGGATTTGCTATCCAAGCAATATTTCATTTCATGCCTCTGGGTCTTCATGCACCTTTAAATGTCAACCTGTATGTAGTTAAAGTAAGCTGCGGTCAACTTGAGCTTGTTGATATCTCCATAGAGCTTGTCCTCAAATGAAGCAGGTGTGGGCCAAAATATCTTTCTCTGTTCTGCATACGTTGGGCAATCCTGCAGCAAATGTTTTGCTGTCATTTTTCCAGTTCTACAATTACATTCATCAGTATCTCCTATCTTTAGTTTATTGAACAAGTGGTATTTCAGCCTGTTATGTCCTGTGCGGAGTCTGAAGATTGCTACTTGTTCTCTTCGGTCGAGTTTGTAATATGCATCATCCTTCTGATGGCCTGGATGCTCAGATTCCCATTTGGTTCTATAAGTGCTTTTTATCAATGTCGTGTCCTCCTTTAAAGTGTCGTCCCTGGAGTGAGGAGATCCGACACCCACATTATAATATTTTTTTTTCTCTCAATATTCTGGAGAATCCACCAGCTTCCGTCCAACACACTCCATCAGCCTATGGACACCTTTTCCTATCACTCTCACACTGTCGTACTATGCCCCCTTCTCATACTTCCCCAACGCAACATACTCAACAACTCTTGCTTCTAGAAATTAATAAAGATTAATTTATTAAAATAAAAGTGTAACGTGTATGAGACGTGTATGCGAAGAAAATGTGTGACGTGTTCTATAAAGTGTGTAGACTCTGTCTCTCAGACATCAACTCAGTCAGCTGATCACAGCAAAGATAGACCACAGCACGTTACGTCAGAACAAGTACGTCTCACCCGTTGCCGGAACCATCTTGCCGGATAATGCTTTGCCTCTGTAGACCTCTGGTAATCCAATTTCATGAACATCCGAAATAGACACCGGTGGTATTAAGAGTTAATCAGGGACCGGTTGCACTCTACACAATGTCCGTTCCTAATGTTCCTAAACAAACTGCACAAGTCTTTTGCAGTGTGTACGCAGTTAGTTAGTTAGTTAGTTAGTCGACAGATCATCCTCGTTGCACATCGAACCACTCAGTCCATAAGTGCTAATTACTAATGTTAATTGTTACTGTACTGGATTGATCCTCACTCGTGTCTATCCAGCCTCACATATAATGTCATGTGTTCTATTACACGAGATTATATAACTCTAGGTAACTATTAGACCCAATGTCTTCAGCCCGTCACCACTGTCTGATGATGTGTAGTGCATCAGTACGCATCACTCACTTTGGTGAATCAACCTGCTTTTAGCTTTCAGTTACGTTCTGTCTGCACTTTATTGATGGTTGAACGGGTGTTCTTCCGAATGGGTTTTTTTAAAAACTTGTTGAGTTTCCTTGGATCTGGTAGGGAACCTAGGATAGAAACAACACATCTGGTGATAGTACTAGTCACTGATCCTTTGGCTGAGTGTAAGCCTATCACCTTGCTTAATGATCTTAGTAAAATTAGTGGGAAACCCCCCTTTTTAAAAAAAAAATCACCAAACAGAAAAAGCCCCCCCCACCTAGGGGGTCCCCAAAATCCAGGCTT
>JACEFZ010008051.1:35000-67351 GCA_014155875.1 Cepaea nemoralis | reverse complement strand
GGGGGAAAGGGGGGGAGGGAGGGGGGGGAGGAAGGAAGAAGGGGAGGAGGAATGTAAAGGGGAGGAGGAGGTAGAGGAGGAGGAGGGAGGAGGATAAGGGGGGGAGGGAGAGGAGGAGGGAGGAGGAGGAAGAGGGAGGAGGAGGAATGTGAAGGAAGGAGGAGGGATGAGGAGAGGGAGGAGGAGGAGGGAGGAGGAGGAGGAGGAGGGGAGAGGGGGAGGAGAAGGAGGAGGGGGAGGAGGAGGAGGAGGAGGAGGGAGGAAAAGGAGGAGGAGGGAGAAGGGGGGATGAGGAGGGGGAGGGAGGAGGGGGAAGAGGGAGGAGGAGGAATGTGAAGGGAGGAGGAGGGAAGGGAGGAGGGGGGGGGAAGAGGAAGAGGGTAGGAGGAAGAGGGGAGAGGAGGAGGGAGGGGGAGGGGAGGGGGGGGAAAAAGGGAGGAGGGAGGAGGAAAAGAGGAGGGGGGGAAAGGGGAGGAGGAGGAGGAAGAGGGTGGAGGAGTAGGAGGAGGGAATTGAGGAAGGGGAGGAGGAGGAAGAAGGGGGAAAGAGGAAGGAGGAGGAAGAGGGAGGAGGAGGGGGAAGGGGAGGAGGAGGAGGGAGGAGGGGAGGGAGGGGGGGGAAAGAGGAAGAGGGTAGGAGGAGGAGGAGGGGAGAGGAGGAGAAAAAGGGAAAAGGGAGGGAGGAGGGAAGGAGGAGGGGGAGGAGGAGGGGAGAGGAGGAGGAAGGAGGCAGGGGGAGAAGAAGGAAGGAGGAGGAGAAGGGGGGAGAGGAAAGAGGAGAATGAGGAGGGGAGGAAGGAAAGGGAGGGGAAGAGGAGGAGGAGGGAGGGGGAAAGAGGTAGGGGGAGGAGGAGGTAGAGGGAGGAGGAGGGGAGGAAGGAAGGGAGGGGAAGAGGGAGGAGGAGGGGGAGGGAGGAGGAGGGGAGAGGGAGGAGGAGGAGGGGGAAAGGGGGGAAGAGGGAAAGAAGGGAAAAGGGAGGGGGGAGATGAGGGAGAAGGAGGCAGGAGGGGAGGAGTGGGGCAGGAGAGGAGGGGGGATGAGGGGGGAGAGGGAGGAGGAGGGAGATGAGGGAGGAGGGGGGAGGAGGCGGAGGAGAGGAGGGAGGGGGATGGAGGAGGAGGGGAGGGAAGAGGGAGAAGGAAGGGGGAAAAGGGGAGGAGGGAGGAGGAGGGAGGGGATGAGAGGGAGGAGGAAGAGGAGGGGGGTGGAGGGGGAGGTAGAGGGAGGAGAAGGGAGGGGGAAAGAGGGGGAGAGAGTTCGCCATTCCAATTCATACTCGTCTATTTCCCCTTCTCCACGACTGTAGATAACTTCCTTACACATAAAAAGATGAATTGTTATTGATATTGCCGTGGCATGGAGGAATATCAGCAGCAGAGTTGATCCAAAAACCAAAGACTGAGATCTACGGAGAGCCATGAACGCCTACGCCAGCCGGCACGGCACTTGATGATGATGATTGCCGTGTGACGATTCTGTGTAGTCACGTCATTTTCTTCCCTTTCCCTAGCGTTTTGGTTCGGGGATTCTTTCATCATCATCATCATATATTTACGTACGTATTTTGGGAGGGGGAGGAGGGAGGAGGAGGAAGAAGAAAAAAAAACTATGACAGTTGACAGCTCTGGAATGAAAGGAAGGCGTGTAGAAAATTTCATCTCAATCGGATGGGCCGTTCGCGAACAAATAAAGGACATACATATTTACATACATATATACATACACTTTGTTTTATAGATATAGATAAGGGACGTTCATTTGAAATCTGTTCGTGCCACACCGCGCGTAACTGCGTACGTTGAACATGATCATGTAATAGTCATGTGATAAGTACTGACCAATGAATAAAAGAGCACGCGCTTATCGTCCCATGATGCATAAGTTCTTTTTCTGATCGTTGAGAAAATTACTGGGTTGATCCAAAATCCGCCCAAAGTAGCACAAAGAGTGGTGATTCAGTTTCTTTCATTTGAAGGATGTCGACCAGTGGACATTCATCGATGAATGCAGGCAGCGCACGGTAACAAATGTGTGTCGAAGACAACAGTGGCAGACTGAGAACGAATGTTTCGGAAAGGACGTCAGTTCACGACAGATCTTCGACGGCCGGGTCAAGCGCATATTGTTGCAACAGAAAACAAAAAACCATCGCCAAAATTGATGCAGCAGTACAAATGAACTATTGTCGAAGCATACGTTCGCTAGCGAAAAATTTGATGTGTCAATTGAGACCATTCAAAAGGTCGTTCGTAAGAAACTGCAATATCGGAAGGTGTGTTCTCAGTGGGTATCACGGATGTTGACCGACCACCAAAAAGAGGAACGCATGGGATGGTGTTTGAACCACTTGCTGCGTTACAGAGTGGAGGGTGATGCATTTCTGTTCTGGAAGGCGATAAATAATGGTGTCACCACTTTGAGCCGAGCAGCAAAAGAGAGAGCATGCAATGGAAGCATGCTGGATCACCAAAAGCCAAAAAATTCAAGTTACAGGTTTCCTCTGGTAAGGATTATGCTGAGCATTTTTTTTTTAACCATGAAGGGCTATTGTAGGCCGACTTTAAAGAACCTGGTGTCAATATCAACTCTACCCACTACTTGCAAACGCTAGACAAGCTGCAAAAAGCCATCAAGAAAAAACCACCCGGAATCCTTTCTCGCGGTGTAATTTTGTTGCACGATAATACTCGTCCGCATGTCGCAAAGATTCTGCAGGAAGCATTAGCAAGGAAGAAGTGGGAAATTCTGCAACATCCAGCCTATAGTCTTGATTTGTCACCATGTGATTTTCATTTAAAATGAAAAAAAAAGCTCTCAAGGGGCAACATTTCACACAGATGCAAACGTAATGAACGTGGTAAATAATTGGTTCAGTGAGCAACCACAATCCTTTTTTTGTTTGCTGGCGGCATTTGCCGCCTACCTAAGCAATGGATGCTTGCCTGAATGCCTACAGCGACTTCTTCTGACCAACCCATGGCGCATAATTCATTCAAAATGAATGCTTTAATTAATTCTACCACACCTGTTAATATTTCTTTCATGCTTTTGTAATAAAGCCATTGGAGCGGGTTTCAAATGAACGCACCTAATATCTGCATTGTTTCCCCTATCATGTTATGCCTTTAATCGGTCAGTAAGGAAGATTGTTCTGGACACGGCCCTTTGTGTGGGCAGTGCATAAGGTGACCCGAGTTGCTATTCCACTAAGCCATTGCATAACGACCTGTTTCTTTGGTACCTAAATGATTCTAGGTCCACCCAGCTAAAAATGGATACCAGGTAATTTTTCTGAGGAGTACCCGTGGCAGGTGTTATATTGGTCACATCATATATGAAGTATTGATTTGTCAAAAACTGCGCTACCATCTTATATCTAATACTGTCGATGATGATAATAGGAGTCTTTATATTGATTTATATTTATTATTAATTTCTTTTTATTATTATTTATTTATTTTTTGTTGTTTTACCCTATATGTGACTTTTGTCTGTGTTATATTGTTTGATGGTAGTTTTGTCACATTAAGACAGGCTCAATATCTCATTAAAATCCACTAGTGACATTGTACCCACTTGAGTCCTGGTGTGATCACTTCTGGTCCTGTTTTATCGCCACATTCATTATTCTTTGGAGACATTTCACCTGTATTGTTATCATGCTGCCTGTCTCTCTTGCTACCATTACGTACAACGTTAGATTGAACACACACGGTTGTCCCGGAATGGTTTTCCTGCTCTATGTTTTGTTTACTAGGGGTGTTAACAACTGTAATCTATAGTGGCTCTGGGGGCGAAGGGTTTACAGAAGCAATTCGTAATCCCGCATACCGCATTTGAAACACTATTGCGGGTGATTTGGCAGCAGGCCGCCTTGCGATGGTTTTCACACAATGGTATGAGTGCTGGTTGTTCAAAAATCAAAGGCAAACTACTGAATGTAAACTTGCTAAAAAATCACAAACAACCCAAAAGTTCTGGGGTTGACTGTGACTTCCTGTAAAGGATACACAACCTCAACATCGGTAAACCTCAACACCGGTCAACTGGACTACAATGTTGACTTCTCGTCCTTGTCTCGGGGACGTAAATTACAAGTACCTCAGAAGTCGGGGTGGGTTTTCCTGAAGACGGGGGACACTGATAACAGGGAAAATTAATCCACAAGCTAAAAACCCTCAAAGTAGTAGCACGTGTGTGGACACCGCTTGAAATCTAACCGAACGAATGCAAAAAAAAAAAACAATATATCAAAGACAGAAAAACAACAAAGGCAACAATGGAAAATAGATTATTTTCTCCGGGCGCGACGGGTATGTATGTGCTCATTCAGAAGCAGCGCTGATCATCCATTTTTAATTCGGTATCTGACCAGACTAGAGACACAGCTTAAGCAAATAGTACTACATAAAATAAATAAAACGATTCCTAATGAAGCTAACCAAATGTTTTGCCGTAATGTTTATGGACAAATAAAAATCGATGCAATTAACGTGTTGATCCACTGTAATGTTTAAATATTAAGAATGAAAAACAAATTATGACACCACGACGATGTCATATTATGTTTTTTTGCTTCGCTCGCTTTGAACCTAAGCGTACTACTATTACTACTACTTCTAGTGCACAGGACTGATTTTTGCGTGTGGATTCGCTCCCCCTATAACTCGTGGCCCCCGCCATCAGGGGAAACCACTCCTACTTCAGAGGTACTCGTAATTTATGTCCTCAAGTCAATAACGGGAAATCAACATTTTAATCCATCTGACCCGAGTAGGGGTTGAACCCGCTAGCTCGGCATTAGCACACCGGATGTTTAAGAAAGAGCGCTCTTATACATTGGTCATGCTGAACTCCTGATAATATCAACAATTAATACAGTTATATACTCACAGAGGCACATACACGCGCGCGCTCGCGCGAGAACACACACACACAGAGTCTTTATGTCTCCTTCTCAAACACACAATATACACATTTAAATATTCCATATCTTCTCTATAATTGTCTAACCGCTTCAGTGATATTTTCTAACATGTCGTTTGGATTAACCGTCAGGGGGTAAACATTCACTGAATACACTTCCTACACAATGAACAAAAACACATAACACAAACAACACATCTTTCCTTGTTACCTGTTATTTTATTCTCATTATCCTGGTCACCCTACACACACGCAAACATCCTATATAAATAAATGGCAAGGATTACTCACCTTTACTTGAAGCTATCAGCAACGCTAGGACATTCAGAAGGATTTGTGTAAAATATGCCCACGAAATCTCCATGGCAAGTCCTCGAAAATAGCACGCCTTTATAGTAAATTGTATGTAATCCTCTATTTATTTTCTGCCGCAAAGTCTACGCTGAAAAGAAAACGGCAGCCTTTTTTGGAACATCATAGAGTTGAAAAAACACTTTATTTCCCGTTCTCAGGGAACAATAACTGCACTGGTAATAACTCCCGAGTGTTTACAATTCTTCCACTCACGCTGAAGTAATACTGCATGGCCTCGCGACCTCCTCGCTTCTTGTTCTTCAACCCCGCATTTCTTCGCCACGAGTTTTACAATCGGCTGGTTTGTTCGCCACAGACATAGTCCGCTTTTTAGTGCCGGCAATGGTCGCAGTTGAACTCGTCCGCTTTGCCGAACTGTTGGGGATCTAGTAACCTGGTGTTTTCCATTCCGCGCACTTAAACTCAGCTTGTTTGGATTATCATTTTCTAGAGAGAGAGCGTGTTCCACTCCCGCCTCCCATTACCTGCTAAATTACCCTGCTCGGGCCGCTGACTTTCTCAATGCAAGTTTACCTTCTCGTTTTTGTAACGGCGCAGTGAATGTATGAGTAAACGAAATCGGTGTTAGCATTGTCAATAAACCGTTTTGGAAGTTAATTAAAAGAAATTCAGCGGAGATACGACACTGCAAATCGTTATTCCCGTTAACTCCCGGATAAGAATATGTGCTGTAGGTTGAGCAGTGTCGGCGCTACAGGAAATGTTTCGAAATGTTAAAAAAAATCTTGTGGAGAGGCAGCGTGGCTGCGAAGTTAGAATGTCTGCCTTGAAAAACCTGATTAGCTAGCAGTCAAATAAACCTCATGCACATGGACCCATTCAGTCCGTGAGTGCTCATATCTTCTACCCAGTGACTCTCTCGGCGTGTACTGTCACTGTCAACTGTCATTTACTGTCAATATAGTACCTTGCGGTGTATAGCAGGGGCGTCTTGAGCCTGAGGAATTAAGGCCGCCTGGCTAGTGCAGTCGTGAACTATGCAGGTTAGGGTTTTCTTTTTGCCCCCGACAGAAAAAAATCCACACTTCACCGAGGATTCGAACCCATCTCACATTACTGATCTATTCCGTTGCTTTCTATGCATACATGACTTCGAATGACATCTACTGTGATATATCTTAACCACCTGTTTAGGGGCTTGTCCCATTTGTGGACAATTTATGTGATGCGTACGTGCTTTTACCCAACACTTAGTCTGGGGTTACCCTAGTTTGTCGCCGGTTGTGATCTACCCTCCTGACCTCACATCTGAAAATTCCTTTTCTGACCCAATTACTCTTTCTAGTCTAATCAGATTCATAGCCAGATCATTCAGCCCAGGTAAATGCAAACCACGCACGTTACAAACCCCTTACCTTAGCACCAGGATGTTTAAGAACAAGCGCTCTTATTCATTCAGCCATGCTGATCTCAGCTTGATTTGTTTAATTCCCCCCGTCCCCGTTCCCCGTCTCCTCTCATCCCCCCTCCCCCGATCAACATGCCTTTCTGTAGATGCGATGTTAATGTATTGATATTGCACACCACGCTTATTCCAGAATATGGAGAGGGGAATACTAGGGATGCAACACATTCCCCGTGTTGATGGTACTTTTATTAGTAAATGACTTATGTTAACTAAGAATTACTAGGAAAACATCGTGGTTACTGGAAGGATCAGAAGGGAAAGCGTTAGAAGCAGATCGTTAATTTCCACTTTTCTTATTTCATGTAATTCCATGCTGAAGGTTTGTGTGTGTGTGTGTGTGTGTGTGTGTGTGTGTGTGTGTGTGTGTGTGTGTGTGTGTGTAAGAGAGGAAGAGACAGAGAGGGAGTGTGTGTGTGTGTGTAAGAGAGGAAGAGACAGAGAGGGAGTGTGTGTGTGTGTAAGAGAGGAAGAGACAGAGAGGGAGTGTGTGTGTTTGTGTGTAAGAGAGGAAGAGACAGAGAGGGAGTGTGTGTGTGTGTGTGTGTGTGTAAGAGAGGAAGAGACAGAGAGGGAGTGTGTGTGTGTGTGTGAGTAAGAGATGGAGAGAAAGAGAGGGAGAGTGTGTGTGTGAGTGTGTGTGTGTGTGTAAGAGTGGGAGAGAAAGAGAGGGAGAGAGTATGTGTATGTGTGTGCGTGCGTGCGTGTGTGTGCACTTTTCAACAGCAGCAATCGATACAAGTCTAGTTATCTCACTGACGATGGCTTTATAGCGGCAACGCTCAATCAGGTAATTGAGGAATTGTTCTTATAATTTAATGCGTGAATCGTCGAAGACGAGAAGTAGAATAGTATGCTTTAGTAGAACACAATAACAAGTGACAAAACTGACGCTGTGGCTAAAGATTATAAATTATATACAATATTATAAATTAGATAAAGATATATAGTGAAACGCTGCCTCGTTATGGACTCGACATGTGTATAGCTAACTGTATAGCCCGCGCCTTTAATGCAGTTAAAATAGAACATCTTATAAAGTAAACAAAAAACAAAATAAACAACCCTTTTATACGCCTTAATGCGCAATGGGCATACAGTGCCGGGCATATATTTTCGTAGACTAAACGACACTTATTAAAACGCACGAATCTGCTACGGATCTGTGGGATGATAGGGCCGTCTCAATCTGAAGGCCTGAATGTACAGGGGAATAGGTGACTAGTTTTTCCCGCTGTAGACAGGAGACCAAGGCAGGCTCGTACCCTCGTCCGTCGAGCTCATGATGTTATCAGCGTAGCTCCTATCAACTACACTAACCCGTCCGCCATTTTCTTATGAAGCTTCTGTTTGATTCTTTAGCCGGTTCTGTGGCGTAACGTTACGGACGCAATTCATAATCCCGAACACCGCGTTCAAAACACAGCTGCAGGTTATTTGGCAGCAGACTGTCTTGCATTAGTTTCTATACAAAGGTATTAGTGCCGATCGTTCAGAAAGTAATGGCAAGCTACTGAAAGTAAATTTCCAAAGAAATCACAAACAGCCAAAAAGATGATGAGGTTGATGGCGACGTCATGTAAAGGATATGCAAGTAACATTTTATTCTTTCAAATATTTGCTGACACATATCTGTTTAGACCCAAGTGGCATTTTTGTATAAGGGTGCTCTAGTATACTTTCTGTTTTCCCACTAAGAATTGCACGTTCACACACTTTGCTCATCATTGTTCTATAAAGACGCCGTACCACATTGTGAAACGTGAGGCAGTTTCAGGAATTTAGTGGTTATTCGAGCCAAGTCAGCCTGTGCCTTTGCAGCTGGCAAATTTAATCAAGTTGATCAATTTAATTGATTGGGAATCCCGTTGTATCGAGTTGTTCGTATTTGTGCCAAGTGATTGAATGTGAATCTGCTGGTGACTAGTTTCCATTCTTGCACGCGCTCAGTTCCACCACACGCGGGATCTCTGCTTGCGGAGCGTGCAATACATGGGTACTTGTCAATTGCCAGCATGGTTTTCAAATTACTGTGACACTCTTGCAATCTCGCAGCGCGCAAAGCCTGAAGGCCTCAGCACGCCTCAGGGGAGATCGTGGTCAATTTTCCATTAGTTGGCAGGGCAAAATAGGAAAACATATAAACCGTAGAAGATCAGCTTTGCGTGTACACAATCACAAAAATGAGGACGTTGCGGTGAGAAACCTTCAGAAACCACCAAAAACGCCAAACAACAACATTAAAAGCAGGCGCATACAGAATGTTATTAACCTGACTTCATTACAATATGAATTATCGCCAGGTAGATCTAAATAGAAAATGTGAAAATCAAAGGAAAGATGGAAAATGCAAGCAGACGTGCAGGATCTGTTTGACGGAAAGCGTGATTGCACATCGCTTAGTTGTCTGTTAATGACATCTCTTAGTCTCTCCGTAGTGATCCTGCTTAATATTTTCCAAGAACCCGACAGACGCATTATTCCTCGCATTCTACGAAAAACAGTACCAAGAGGAGCTCGTAAACAATACGCATCGTACTGAAGCAGAGAACTAGATCAGTTGCATCATGATGTGGAAGTGTGTAGAAAGCAAGCAGAAGCCAAACCCAGCCAAGAGCACCAGAATAAATACCAGCTCTTCAATAACTGCTGGATTTAAGGCAACGTTCCACACGCCTGGAGAGAAGCAATCACAATACATCTCCTAAAATCAGGGGAAGACAGTTCCAGTGCCTCCAGCTACAGACCAATTAGCCTCACCAGCTGTCTGTCTGTCTGTCTGTCTGTCTGTCTGTCTGTCTGTCTGTCTGTCTGTCTGTCTGTCTCTCTCTCTCTCTCTCTCTCTCTCTCTCTCTCTCTCTCTCTCTCTCTCTCTCTCTCTCTGCAAAACAATGCAGCGTATCATCAGTCACATACTGCAGTGGTACATTGAAAGTGGAAACATTCTTATGCCACAGCATGCTGGCTTTAGCCAGTGCTACTCCACGGAAGATCAGACACCCTACCTCTCTCAAACAACATGCTGGCTTTAGCCAGTGCTACTCCACGGAAGATCAGACAACCTACCCCTCTCAAACAACATGCTGGCTTTAGCCAGTGCTACTCCACGGAAGATCAGACACCCTACCTCTCTCAAACAACATGCTGGCTTTAGCCAGTGCTACTCTACGGAAGATCAGACAACCTACCTCTCTCAAACAACATGCTGGCTTTAGCCAGTGCTACTCCACGGAAGATCAGACACCCTACCTCTCTCAAACAACATGCTGGCTTTAGCCAGTGCTACTACACGGAAGATCAGACAACCTACCTCTCTCAAACAACATGCTGGCTTTAGCCAGTGCTACTCCACGGAAGATCAGACACCCTACCTCTCTCAAACAACATGCTGGCTTTAGCCAGTGCTACTCCACGGAAGATCAGACAACCTACCCCTCTCAAACAACATTCTGGCTTTAGCCAGTGCTACTCCACGGAAGATCAGACACCCTACCTCTCTCAAACAACATGCTGGCTTTAGCCAGTGCTACTCTACGGAAGATCAGACAACCTACCTCTCTCAAACAACATGCTGGCTTTAGCCAGTGCTACTCCACGGAAGATCAGACACCCTACCTCTCTCAAACAACATGCTGGCTTTAGCCAGTGCTACTCCACGGAAGATCAGACAACCTACCTCTCTCAAACAACATGCTGGCTTTAGCCAGTGCTACTCCACGGAAGATCAGACACCCTACCTCTCTCAAACAACATGCTGGCTTTAGCCAGTGCTACTCCACGGAAGATCAGACAACCTACCTCTCTCAAACAACATGCTGGCTTTAGCCAGTGCTACTCCACGGAAGATCAGACAACCTACCTCTCTCAAACAACATGCTGGCTTTAGCCAGTGCTACTCCACGGAAGATCAGACACCCTACCTCTCTCAAACAACATGCTGGCTTTAGCCAGTGCTACTCCACGGAAGATCAGACAACCTACCTCTCTCAAACAACATGCTGGCTTTAGCCAGTGCTACTCCACAGAAGATCAGACACCCTACCTCTCTCAAACAACATGCTGGCTTTAGCCAGTGCTACTCTACGGAAGATCAGACACCCTACCTCTCTCAAACAACATGCTGGCTTTAGCCAGTGCTACTCTACGGAAGATCAGACAACCGACCTCTCTCAAACAACATGCTGGCTTTAGCCAGTGCTACTCCACGGAAGATCAGACAACCTACCTCTCTCAAACAACATGCTGGCTTTAGCCAGTGCTACTCTACGGAAGATCAGACAACCGACCTCTCTCAAACAACATGCTGGCTTTAGCCAGTGCTACTCTACGGAAGATCAGACAACCGACCTCTCTCAAACAACATGCTGGCTTTAGCCAGTGCTACTCTACGGAAGATCAGACAACCGACCTCTCTCAAACAAATGAGTATGCATTCCAACGAGAAGAAGCTGGTGCTTGCCGCAAGGATAGATCTAAATAAAACCTAGAAAGAAGGTCTAATGAAAAAACTGAGAAACTACAAAGTCAATGAAAGAATGTACAAGTGAGTGAAATCATACTTCCACAACAGAAGAGCCCAAGCACAGATAGACGGACTCAAGAGCAAGAAAGTACTACTGCGTCACTGTGTTCCCCAGGGTGGAGTCCTGTTCCCCACACTTTTTCTAAACTTCATCAATGATCAGTTTGCTAAACTATCAGATGGAATTTAAGTGGCAATGTACGCTGATGACCTGGTTCTATGGAGCACAAATGAACATGCATCAGTGGCCATCAGATCAATAAATAGAGCTGCAGATGCTCTACCCTATTTATCCTCTCTCCAAAACAAAAGGCAGGGATCATCCAGATAAATGGAACGCTTCTAAGACAATTTAAAGAACCAACATACGAGCCTAGGAATCAACATACAGCTGAAAGATGCTGAAAGATGCGGGAGTGTGCATATAATAACCAAATAATACTAGGGACACTGCCAGAGTACCAAAAGGAAAGTACTGCAATAATTATGATGCTGAAACCCAGGAAATCAGTATAGCAACAGAGAAATTACTAAATACCAGCCATTGTATACAACCTGCGGTGCTATTGACAGATGCAA
This sequence comes from Cepaea nemoralis, assembly GCA_014155875.1. Taxonomy (NCBI): domain Eukaryota; kingdom Metazoa; phylum Mollusca; class Gastropoda; order Stylommatophora; family Helicidae; genus Cepaea; species Cepaea nemoralis. The sequence continues at coordinate 55,544 of JACEFZ010008051.1, read as the reverse complement.
AATCAGTACTCGAGGCGCTCCTGTCTGCGAAATTGCCAGTACTATGGACACTACTTTCTGAACTTGGCAACCAGCGCATTTTCACCATACAATGGATACCATTTCAGGATAACCTGAAACGAGAGAGCTGATCGAGTAGCTCAGGAAGGAGTAAAAGAAGAACAGCCTGGAGCGCCTGTTGCATACCACCAAAAGAAAAGAATGACCAAATCAGTCAGAATGCCACCAAAACCTGCTCAAGACGACTATCACGTTATGGACAGACCAGAACAATTCATTATCCTGCGGCTCAGAACAGGACACAATAGATTACGCAACCACATGTATACAAAATTCAAGATTGGTGAATCAGCCATGTGCACATGTTGATCGATACCGCAGACAACAGATCATATACCCAAAAACTGCCCGAAATACAACATATCTAGGCAAACCATGTGGCAGAGAGAGACGACAGTGAAATATAAACTCTATGGACTACTAAGTGAACTAACAGAAGACAGTTAAATTCATTAAAGAGACACCATTGCAGTTAGAGACATATTTCATGTGAACGAAAGAAGAAGAAGTCCCAGATTTTTCTATGAACTGTTACGTTCAGTTGTTTGCCACTGCTTTATTAACGACCGTCACGCATACCATTGTTAGCAATAAACGCAGCCTGCTTCCAAATAGTGTGCAGCTGATTTCAAACTCAGCGTACGGGATTACCAAACGCCTTCAATTCCCCTGAACAATAGACACCGTCATATATATATATATATATATATATATATATATATATATATATATATATATATATATATATATATATTTTTTTTTTCCGCGTTTCCATCCTGTTTCAGGATATTGCGGTCAACACCAGCATCTTTCAGCTGTATGTTGATTTCCTAGGCTAGATTACGCTCATCAGCACGCCACGACTTTCTGAGCGACCGGCTCCATACTCTCATAAGTCACTTTTGCGATTCGAACCACTGCTAATTCTTGTCGCGTCACGTGACGAGAGTATTCGGGGTTAGCGGAGAAAGCTGCTAACCCCTCGGCCATGGAGCCGGCATATATATATATAGTAAAGAATAGTAAAGAGGGAAAAACAAAAAAGACTGGGAAGAGTATGGAGAAAACCTAAATAAAAACTACAAGGAGGCAACTAGAAACTTCTACAAAAAGATAAGTGCAATGCGAACCAGAGGAGAACCCTTTGACCCAACTGAAATAATTAACAGCGAAAATGGAGAACCAATAAGTGAACAAAAACAAATCCTAATAAGATGGAAGCAGTATTTCGAACAACTTCTCAACATCCCATCAGATGTCACTGGACTTCAAGAAACCTACACAGTTGCCACCGAAGAACTAGACTCAGACATACTAAAAGAAGAAATTATTGAAGCCATCAGATTAGCCCCATTGAACAAATCACCGGGACAAGATGAAATACCAAATGAACTAATTAAAGCAGCAAGAGAAGTAGGAACAGCATTGCTACATAGACTATTCAACCATGTTTGGGTAGAACAACAGACACCACGCGACTGGGGAAACGCCATAATTATCAAAATTTGGAACAGCAAAGGCAGCTAAGCGAAACACAATTTGGATTTACAAAAAACAAAGGATGCACAAATGTGATTTTTGCTCTTGGACAACTTATAGAAAAATCAATCGAATTCAGTGAAACACTTTCCTTAGCCTTTGTCGACCAAGAAAAGGCATTTGATAGAGTAGATAGAAACAAGCTGTGGGAAATCCTTAAACAATATGGCGTGAGTACATATCTAACAAACCTATGTAGAAGCTTACATAACAACAGTGAATGCATAGTGAGAGCAACTGGAGGACACTCAGAATCATTCACCATAAGATCTGGAGTACGACAAGGTTGTGTCCTGTCACCTCTCTTGTTCATAACATATATAGACAACATATGCAAAGAAACCAGCCAACAGAGACCGCAAGAATACCGCATGATGAGAACACAGAAGAAGAACCATCTGCAAATATAACCATTAGAGAACTCTTGTTTGCGGACGAACAAGCACTAATAGCAAAATCAGAAGCTGAATTACAAAACCATATGAATAGTGTAAACGAAATGCGTAGGGAACATAACAAGAAAATTAGCACAAGCAAAACAGAGGTAATGAGTTGTTGAGTTGAGTTGAGTCAAGAACTGACATCACTGCACTCAGGACATTCCCATACGTGCTCAGATCCCTCGTTCAACAGCCGGCGAAGAGTCATACTACTAATCGTTCCCACTGCTATCTGACTAAATGTTCTCCTGGTCTTCCCTCTCAGTTATGAGATTCTTCCAGAACCCCTGTCGATCCCCCGCAATCTCATTCTTTCCACATATGGGTTCTCAATCTGTTCCTCCGCCTTCTCCACCTGGTCCCACAAGCTCACGATCACCTCCCCCCCCCCCTGTCCATAGGCAAGATACCACCAAGAGGTACATTCCCTGCTAGCCTATCAGCCTGCTCATTCCCCCGTACACCCGCATGGCCAGGGCAAAATGTCAATACAATTCTCACAATCTGTGACCTCTGAAGCGACTAGAGTCATTTTACACGAAACATTCCTTTCTCCACCCTGCTAAGCATATTATTTGAATCCGTAATGAACACAAGAAGTGTTGCGGTAGTCTCCTCTAGCCACCGGAATGCCCATGTTACTACTTCCACCTCCATTCTCACGCTGAAGGTCGTAGTCTCATATGCCAGACTCTCCTTTTTCAAGACTCGCGCATTAGCCTTTGTAATAAAGCCCCAGCCAATACGTCTGTCTCTCACCACTGACCCATCGGTGTAGATGACTATGTCAAATGATGTGTGTTGCTCTGGATCAGCTGTTGCACTTCAAACTCAATGCGGCCAGATGCCCATTCTCTGCACTCACGACCCAGTTTTATTATTACATTGTGCCAGTCAGTCATGTCATCCGGAACTTCAACCCACTCTCTTTCACGATTGATGGTTTCTAGATCACACACCTGACTTATAGAAAGTTCTGCCTGTGCCATCCAGGACCTGCCTTGTCTTAGTCTATGACCCTTTACCATATCCATTGCTGCATGCAGCGGGTGATCCCTGTCTGCGGCAACTCTCAGGTACCATTTGGCCTGAAGGACGCTATGTCTATCCGTCATTGTAGGTAGCGCCAGGATATGCCTCATGTAGATAATCGGTGTGTCCTTTGTGCACCTCAGTATTAACCGCATGGCAGCATTCTGTATGCGCTCCAACCTTTCAAGCTGGCTTTTTGATACTGTCAGCAGCCCCAAACCATACTCGATTACATAAATTATTAACTGGTGAAAGAGCCTGTGCAGCATTCTCTGATCCACCCCGATTGCTGCCATAGCCCTCAATGCATTAAGTCCCCTACCAGCCTTCACCACCAAATCCTCCACATGATCCTTAAAAGACAAACACCTGTCAAAGGTGATACCCAAGTACTTCAATTTACTATCTCGACTAAGAGGACATCCATTCAACAGAGGTAATGACTATAAATAAAGAAGAAAAAACAACAACAATTCACCTAAACGACCATCCCTTGAAACAAGTAAAGAGTTTCAAGTACCTAGGAATTATAATATCATCAAATGGCAGATCAGAAGACGAGATCGAAAATAGATGCAATAAGACAAACCAACTCATTGGACAAATGGCACCAATACTAAAGAACAAACATGTATCAATAACTACCCAGAAAGCACTTTACAATACAATCTTCCTACCAACTCTATGCTACCAATGCCAAACCTGGACAATGACAGAAAAAGAGAAAAGAAAAATCACAACAACAGAAATGAGATTCCTGAGAAGAATACTCAATATATCAAGAAGACATAAGATTAGAAATGAAGAAATCAGGACTAAAGTAGGGGTTATAGCAGCACTAGATTTTATTAGAAAGCAGCAAGTCAAATGGTTTGGCCATGCAAGCAGGTTACCAGTCAACACCACACCACAACAGGCAATGATGTACAGACCAAATGGAAACAGAGGAAGAGGCCTACCACGTAAACGTTGGACGGAGGGAATATCAGAGTCCATGGGAACATCGGTACATGAAGCCCATAATAGGGCACTCTCACGATGTTTATACTTCACCTCGACACCGCAAGGTACAAGAGGAACATGATGAGATGAGATGAATTTATATATATATATATATATATATATATATATATATATATATATATATATATATATATATATATATATATATATATATATATATATATATATATATATATATATATACGGTTTCTCTCTCTCTCTATCTCTCTCTCTCTGTCTGTCTGCCTGCCTGTCTGTCTGTCTGTCTGTCTGTCTGTCTGTCTGTCTGTCTGTCTGTCTGTCTGTCTGTCTGTCTGTCTGTCTATCTATCTATCTGTCTGTCTGCCTGCCTCTTTGCCTGCCTGTCTGCCTGTCTGCCTACCTGCCTACATGCCTACATGCCTGCCTGTCTGTCTGTCTGTCTGCCTGTCTGTCTGTCTGCCTGTCTGCCTGTCTGTCTGTCTGTCTGCCTGCCTGCCTGTCTGTCTGTCTGCCTGCCTGTCTGTCTGTCTGTCTGTCTGTCTGTCTGTCTGTCTGTCTGTCTGTCTGTCTGTCTGTCTGTCTGTGCTTGCGTGTTATGGGACCAGATGACAGCGAGGGCAACTAATCACTTCACTTTACTTGCTAAGCCAAGGCCTTGTATATTTAAATGCCTAATGCTACATGTCAAGTGACATGATCTAGCATGGGATTATCTTTCCAAGTTTATACAATGAGTAATGTTAAGGTAATCCCAAGACAGGTATCGCCGTAGGAATGTGAAGCGTTATGCGTTCATATATATTGGGTCATGACTGAATAAGACGGAGGTTACCTCAATTACCCAAGATATCCTTATAAGTTTTCAGCAGTTTCTACAATAGACACACCTTTGTAGTTCTGTTTGTCTCACCCTCCCCCAGATAAGTATTTGTAAAGATGTTTGTGTTCTTTTCTTGGGATGCCTTTGCTACGATGTTTACCTCCTCCCCTAGATCATCATCATCAAGTATCTTGCTGTTTGCCGTGGGCGATCACACTTTGCCACATCTTGCGTTCTCCCACACATGCATCAGTTCGTGAACCGACCCCCTTCCTTGTCATGACACAAGACTGTCAAGAAGTTTCCCTCGCTGTCTTCCTCCATCTCTCGTTCCACATATGTGTCTCTTTGTCGCAATATGTTCTAGTTTGTATGTGTCTTCTCATAGTGTGGTCAAAAAAAATTATGACTGCTTCATTTGTGATAAGTTGTCATACGGACTTAGCCTCTATCAATTTTGTACAAATTGCTCATTTGGCTGTCCAGAGAATTTTCAACAATCTTCTTTGAAACCATATCTCCAATCATTCCATGCTGTTTTTGTTTTTCGCTTGTTTACTAATTGTCCAGGATTTGCAGCCATATGTTGGAACTGGTTCTATGTAACATGCAAGAATTATTTTTCTAACTTCCAATGACAAGGTCTTATTTCACAAAATGTCCTTCATTTGTGAAATAATAATTTGTGAAATACAAATGTTTTACTTGTCCTATTCTGTTCTTTATTTCTGCAGTGGACCTTCCATCTGATGTTATTCATGTGCCTAGAAATTTGAATGTCTACATTTGCTTCAAAATAATCTCATTTGCTTAAATTGCACAACTAGGCACAATCTGTTTCTTTGAAATCACATTGATTTCTGTCTCTTAATTATTCAAGATAAGGCTTATTTATTCACTTTCTACAATCGCTTTATATATACTTTCCTGAAGTTCCTTCTGACTTGTTGCTTTGAAACGGTTTGTTTGTTGCGTTCGCTCGTTTTTGCGTGTGGATTAGCTTTCCCTATTACCAGTGACCCTCGCCATCAGGCGAATCCACTCCGACTTCAGAAGTACTTGTGATTTATGTCCCCAAGTCAAAGACTAGAAGTCAAAATTTTAGTCCAACTTACCGGTGTAGGGGTTGGACCCGCAAACTCGGCATCGGCACACCGGATGTTTAAGAACGAGCGTTCTTATCCATTCGTCCACGCTGACTTCCAGCTATTTATATTATGTCCACCAATCAGAAACCCCGACATATTTTCTATAGATATCATTATATATTCACTGTATAATGAAAACAATCAGGAGATATTATAATTCTTGTCTGAAGCCCTTCTTCATCCACACACATGTTCCTAAAAGGTTATTGATTCTTATGGCTGCTGTTTGCTGACAATATATGTTTTGTTTAATTATTCACATATCTTTGTCGTCAATATTTTGTTGTCCTAGTTGTTTGGTTATTTCTCGTGTTTCACGTCAAACGTGTTTGATTAGTCTATGAAGCACAAGCACATATTTGTTTTTAATTCTATAGCCTGTTCTAATAGTGTCCTGAGAATATATACTGTTCATAAAAAGAAACGCAACATTATTGCAGTTTCAATTGCAAACTTGTACCAACATTTTATTGACGATGCTGATTCGCCCAATGCAGTCGGTTCGGGCGATGCCGGTCGGTAAGAACAGGACCTCGGTAGGGTCTTTTAGCCTAAAGACCAGCGTCATGCAGTCGGTTTCTGACCGTTTGATTTGAAATTCGACGATCTCCTGGCATTGACTGGACTGTGGAGGACGCAGATGCAAATCGATTCCTAAGGTGACTCAGCAGTATGAAGCGGTCTTCGCCAGCAGTTGTGATTCTGGTTCTTCCACTGCGCGGCCGGTCTGCCACTGAGCCAGTTTCTTGAAATCACTCCCAAAGGTGACTAATGGTGCTTCTAACCATTAAATTCTCTGAGTACTACATTTTGTGACTGTCCGGCCTGTAAACATCCAATGGTGATGAGTCATTGTTCTGTAATGAGATGAGCCATACTTACGCATTGAAATTTCAATTGAATTTATTCGAGGAGCGTCAATCTTTTATAAGCATTCAAAATTATGATCAGAGAGTTTGAGAGTTTTGTGTTCAGTAATTTTGATAGGATTTATGATGAACCTGTCTCAAGTTATTGTCAAAAAATATTATTTTGACCTCTTTCGTGACCTCACGAATCATGAGGTGAATACAATTCAGGTAACCACGAGAAGTTAAAAGACCAGTTGGACACAGTCGAAAGGTTGACTGATGTCCAATCAGCGAATATCTTTTTATAAAAGTAACACCAAAAATGTTGCGTTTTTTTTTACAGTATATATAGCATTACACCAAGATCACAATATACAAAACACTGATTAGACCAGTTATGCTGTATGGCTCTGAAACCTGGAGTACAACGAAAGGAGACGAAGCCTTGTTACAAACCTTTGAGAACAAAGTCTTAAGACGTATCTTTGGGCCCATTAGGGATACAAAAAGTGGAGAGTGGAAAAGAAGAAGCAACAAAGACATTTATGATCTGTTTAAGTCCCCGCTAATCATTGGTATCATGAAGGCTAATAGACTGCAATGGCTGGGGCATATAATAATGGAAGATAATAGGGAAACAAAACTCGCTTACACTCAGGAAATAAATGACCATAGACCCCGAGGTAGACCAAGAAGACGGTGGAGAGATAATATATATACAGACCTACAAGCACTTGGAATCAGCGACTGGCAAGAGAAGGTCAACCAGAGAGACGAATGGAGACGGCTTGTATCTGCAGCAAAGAAGCTCAATGGCCCGGAACGCTGAAGACGAAGAAGTATATATAGCATTGTTTGTGCCCTTTTCGTCTACGAATCCACACAGCATGATCAAACAGAGATAAAAATAAAGCGGTGATTTACCCTTACCTTCCGCCGGTTTGTGTATGGCTGACTCCACTAAAAGTTGCATATCCTTTACAGAACATTGTAGTCAACCCCAGGTTGTTTTTGTTTTTTTGGGCTGTTTATGATTTCTTGGCAAGTTTACATTCAGTAGTTTGCCATTGCATTCAAAAATCGCCAACACTGATTCCATTATATGAAAAGCAACGCAAGGCGGCCTGCATCCAAATCGCTCGCCGCTGTGTTTCGAACGCAATATGCCGGATTACAAATTGCATTCGTAACTCCTTCGCCATATCTATAGCTTTTCTATAGAAAGACAGACCTCGCAAGGCAGCAGGGAAAGGAGAGGGGGGGGAGGGGGGGGGGGTGCGCTATGTGTGGCGCTTCCGACCCGCCGATGACCACGTCGTAGTGTTGTGGGGTATATTATAGAGATAGCTGCCCCACCAACCAACCCGCACCCCTTCAGTGACCACCGCCTGTGCTGGTCCACGGCGGCTTATTCAACATAATAACAATAACTTGATATGGGTCGGTGATATGATAGCGGCATCACATTGTGTAGCTGGGGTTGACTACCACGTCCTGTAAATGATATGCAACTGTTAGTGGAGTCAGCCATACACAAATAGGCGGAAGGTAAGAGGAAATATAAACAGTAGGGGAGTTTCCGTGGCGAAGTGGTCAAGCCGTGTGACTCGGGCCCCGATATCGGACCGTGTCCTTCGGTTCTCGAGTGAATTTTTCGGAGACTCCTGTGGGTCGTCGCTGGAGCTACGGAGTTCGTGCTCTGTGCGACGCTTTCCGCGCTGCAGAAATAGACCGAGCCATACGGAATAAAAACCCGGTGCAACGAAGTCGAGCCTTTCGACTTTCAAGCGACTTTCAAGCGACACTGTGTAGGCCTAGGAGTCAGGAAGATTAGTTGGCCAGTCTTTCTCCAATTTTAGAAAGCGACGAGCCCAAGCGTCGAACTCGCCTCCGACCGTGCACTTTATTCAATATATTCGTAGGTGGCCTCTAGAAAACTATACCTAGAGACCACTACACCAGCCGCCACTCGGCGGACACGCATAGTTGTGGGATAAGCTTCTACCCCATAAATACATATACACATACATACACATATATACATACATACACATATACACACATATACACATACACATATACACACATGCACACACACACACACACACACACACACATGGTGTTTGTCCATCAAGAACGATGAAGACCATTCATTTCATCCAGTGGGGATGAAAGTATGGAGCCGTGAGTTCTAAGATGACTGATAAGGCCTATTTTGGCTCGAAATGTTCTTTGACAATGTGGGCAAAGAATGCTTGATGTTCCAGGAGGAGGATCTCCTGCGATGGGTTTTTTCTTTCTGTCCAGCCTTTTCTTTACAGTTCTTGCAGTCCTGTTTGCTTCACATGTGACTGCACCCCTACGTAATGATGTACGCCACGAGTTTCGGTCTTTGGCATCAGTCTTCCAAGTGTCATGATGAATTCCAAAAGCTTTCAGTGAGATTTTCAAAGTGTCTTTAAAGCGTTTCCTCTGGCCGCCCTGTGAGCGTTTACCACAACGCAGCTCGCCATAAAAAAAATCGTTTAGAGAGCCTGTGATTTGACATGTGAGTCAAGTGACCAGCCCAGCGAATCTGATTCTTCACTAATAGAGTGTGGATACTAGGTATGGATGCTCTTTCTAGGACTTCAGTGTCAGGGATCTTGTCTTGCCATTTAATCTTCAATAGCTTTCTAAGGCAGATTGTGTGGAAGTAGTTTAATTTCCTAGCGCGTTGCTAATAAACAGTCCAGATTTCACAAGCATATAGCAGTGTGGATAATACTACTGCTGTGTAGACTTCCAGTTTTGTTTGCAAGTTAATCCATTTCTGTCCCATACATTCTTGTACAGTCTGCCAAAGGCTGTACTGACCTTGGAGATTCTTGCATTCACTTCGCGATCAATTGTAGCAGCTTTAGATACAGTGCTGCCAAGATTGTGAATTTGTCCACAACACTTAGTCTATGGCCATTCACTTTGGTATTCGGCACAGTGTGATTATTCCCTGGAGCTGGCTGGTACATAACTGCAGTCTTCTCCAAATTGATATTGAGCCCAATGTTGGCACAGGCATATGAGAAAGCTGAAAAATTATGTTGCATGTCTTCTTCTTAGTTGGCATATAAAACGCAATCATCAGTAAACTGGAGCTTTCTGACGGTGTCGCTGTTACGAGCGTAGTTTTGGTTTTAGCTTTCAGCCTTCTGAGATTGAACAACTTTCCATCCATGCGGTAGTTGATGTCTATTCAAATGTTGTTGTTCTCGAAGGCATTCGTCAGCATAGCTAAAAATATGAGGCTGAACAGTGTAGGTGACAGGACACAGTCTTGCTTCACTCCATTGGTGACAGGAAAGGGCTCAGACAGCTCACCATTTTCCTGTACTCTTGCCTGCATGCCATCATGAAATAGCCGCACTATTTGGACAAACTTTCGTGGTCAGCTATATTTTGCCATAATCTACCACAGTCATTCTATGTTGACTGTATCAAAAGCCTTGGTAAGATCAATAAACGTGGAGAACATTTCGGATTTATGTTCCTGACATTTTTCTTGCAGCTGCCTTGCAGCGATAACCATGTCAACAGTTCCGTGTTCTTTTCTTAAGCCACGTTGACTCAGGAAGAAGACCTTGGTCGAGCTGAGCTCTGAGGCGATTGAGTAGAATTCGGGCGAGTATCTTCCCTGCAATAGAGAGCAAGGAGATGCCTCGGTGATTGTCACAGGATTGGCATTTTCCTTCACGTTTGTAAGGGTGGACTATTGACGCGTCCTAGAAATCTTTTGTTATGGTCTCGTTCACCCATATGTTTGTAAAGACTTGGTGAAGCTGCTCTATTAGAACCGGCCCACCTGCCTTGTATATCTCTGCTGGGATGAAGTCAGGACCAGGCGCCTTACCGCTGGAAAGTTGCTGCATGGCTGTGTTTACTTCCACTATGGTTGGCAGGTCATCAAGAGTATCATTAGTTAGGACTTAATGAAGGCAGTTGATGGTTTCATCATCGAAGGAGGAAGTTGCATTTAGGATGTTGCTGAAATGCTCTGCCCAGCGTTGACGGATTTCTTTCTTATCGGTGACTAATGTTTCCCCATCTGCACCGAGGAGGGGAACTATGCTTGGTGATGTAGACCATAGACCGCTTTCAGTGAGTCGTAAAAGTTTTTCATATCATATCTGTCAGCAAAGCCTTGAATCTCATCAGCTTTGTTGCTCAACCAGGAGTCCCGCATGTGCCGAAGTTTCTGCTGCACTGCTGTCCGGGTATAACTGAAGGCATCTTTTTTATGTTGACTTCGGGTAATTCAAATATGCCTTGTGGAGAAGATGTTTCTCGGCCAGCAATTGGTTGATGTCTTCGGAATTTTCATCAAACCAATCTTTATGCTTTCGGGGGGTTGAACCCAGGATTTCCATAGAAAAGTTGTAAATTATATCCTTCAGGGCTCTCCACTCTATTTCCTCATTCTGTTTAGCTGCAGCATTGGGCTTGAGGAGGTATTCCAGCATATGTTCAATCGCCAGCGGCATGTTTTTAGTGTTTCGGCGGGTGACATTTAATTTTTTGATACGATGGTCTGTCCAACATTCGGCATCACATTTGGATTTTGTCACCCGAACGTCTTCTGTGTTTCGAGCGAGAGTGCATCCACGATGTCCTATTTTTCATGGGAAGACGGAAAATTGTGTTGATAATCAGGAGATCGTGTTCGGCACATGTATGAAGGAGGAGGAGTCCATTGCTGTTACAATTTCCGACTCCATGCTTTCTAATAATGCCACTCCTAGAGGCGGTGTCTGTGCCTACTCTGGCATTGAAGTCTCCAATGAGTATAAGTTTGTCTCCTTTGGGAACAGATGTTAATACATTGTGCAGGTCCTCATAAAACTTGTTCTTGACGTCATCTTCATTGGTCATGGTTGGTTATGAGACAGTAGGGAAAGTGGTTTTCACATACTGCCTCAGTTTACTAGAGGGCAATGACTGGAATGATTTTGAGACAGAAAGTTCACCAACCAGTATAAGTTCAAAATTAGTGAGTGACCGGGCGCTGACTTGATCACGGCCTCCTAACCGAGAGTTTACCTTTCGTTGTTAGTGAAATGAGAAATTCAGGAAACATGAAGCCAAACGTAGCATAGGCTTTGTGGGGAACTGTCAGTTTGGGCAAGGAATACAACGGAGGGGCAGATTTATAGCAGTGGGAATGTGCTTGAGCTGGGAAATCTAATTTAAAGAGCATGAACTCAAACAAGGACGATAAACTCAGGACCATGAACTTCAGAGACAATGTAGATTTGGGTTAATGATATGATGGTAGTATTGCAAATTAAGCAGGGTACGCGAAGTACTGATTGGATGACAAGGGACAGCGACGTCACGTGATTCTAGAAAGGCGCCAACTCGAGAAGTAATATATACGTTGGATCCAGTCAGTTTAGACAGTGTGGAACGAGCAAGGGTACGGTAGCAACAGATCCGAGGGCTGGGCGGCCGCCCAGCCCAGCAGGAAGTGTGAGTTGGGAACTTCAGCAATGGTGATGTCTAAATCCCAGGCTGTTTAGTGTCTAAGAAGATGGAGGGGCAGTATTAAAGACGGAAGAGATGCACATATCACAGTTTCGTCTGGACTGCCGAAGTAAAGTAGGATGGTCAAGGATCTGTGAACCATTTATTCCAGATAGATAAATCTGATGGAGTGGAACGCAAATTCCGAGGATCACAAAATGGCGTGCAAGCCATTTGAGAAGGGACTGTTGGCTAAAGGAGACCGCTCGTTAGTTGCAGTAGATGGCTAAACGTCACACAGGACGACCATAACCAGGGACACTGCGGTTGGAACCACACAGGAGACTGTCAAATACAACTGGAAACCGGTGGTGGGATCCACGGCAAACGAGGTTGAAGAGGGCAATCGCATTTCAAATATGGGACCCAGATGATCAACTGGGACGACAGAAGAAGAATGTAAGTTGACATAAGACTTAGTTTAATTGTATATTATAATCAAGTATCTTAGTTTAGAGAGCTATAGCAAACTACTGTAGGTAAGTTTACCGAATAATTATGAGCAGTCGACAAAGGATTAGGATTGGATGCGACGTCCTGCAAATTACGTATATATAAATGGCTGGTCTATAGTGTTGGGAGTCATATTAATCGGAGAGATAAGCAGAGTGTGGATAAACTGTATATGTTCATGTAAACTGAGCCATTAGCCTACAAGATTAATGATAACTAGGCGGGTCAACACGGCATTTAAATACGCAGAGATGGCAGTATTGCAAGGATATAAACACAGCGACCAAACCCAGCAGACGGCAGAAGAAGATGGCAAGGCACTCGCGATCACTAGGTCAACCAGACAATAGGTGAGATCGTCGGCCGGAGACGGGACGGACACAGGAAGGAATGTTGTCTTTTGTTCGCTGGACATAGGTGAAAGGAGGTCGCGCTTCTGCGGTTGTGTAGCTAAGGTGTAGTTAGGCTGGCCCGGCGTGATACAGGCAGCGAGTTCAGATCTTCGGGTGAATGGTTAAATACTTAATGTTGGCTGTAGGCGGCGCGTCGGGAAATAGGCGATAATAATATTAGTTAAACATATGTGTTCACAATAAGGTTCTTAATTTATGTTATGGCTAAGATATACTAATACTAGTATAGATAAAGAAGCGATAGGTGTTAAGGAATTTGTAGGTAGTGAAAGACTAATGTTTATTCTCACATAAAACTCACGGGTATTGTTTTATAATGTTTCAGACATTGTCTGGGTAAACAGTTACCCGCTGAACAAGTTGGATGGGAGCGAATTAGATCCCTGGGTATATGGATTGATGGATCAATCTATGGACAATGGGTGTTTGGGCTGAATACATGTACCACTGATAAGCCTACGGAGAGATAGTTATGAAACAAAGGCCGGTGTAATTCCTAGATTTAGTCCTTTTCTTCATGCGGTTAGGAGGTGATAGTAGGTAATAATTCCCTAACATCTGGTTGTATAGTTTATTACATTATCTACCCCCCCCCCCTTGTGGCGTCATGCAGTATTGTGTTGTTTTTTGGAGTCGATTATACATAGATGTGTCTTCAATGCATGTACTGGTTACTTTATGTGATTATGCTGTAGATTGTCACTCTGTTACTGTTCAGAAGAAAATAAATATGTTTGAGTTGCCTTTTATTTCGACTTGTCAGTCTGAAGTAATATAATTTAGAGTAGCTTAGAGACCTGGTGAGGCTGTACCTCTCTTCTATAACCTGATAACATACACCACGAGACATTGATGGTGCAATAGTAATTAACTATTGTTCTCACGCGGAAACACGAACCTACATCTGTCGTATCCCTCACTCTCATCCTTTTTCTCCTTCTCCCTCTCCCTCTCCCTTGTTCTCCCTCTTTCTTTACTATCAAAGGTAGTGTGTAGTAGGCAGAGTTCGACTGAGGAACGAACTTTTAGGCTTCACACTTATCTTATATCATTTCCCTCATCATTCTTTTCTTTCTCTCCTCTCTCTTCTCCCTCCCTCCTCTCTCTTCTTCCTCTTTAATTCTCTTGATCACACATGGCGTCGTCGGCAGGATTGTTTCCAGAATAATCTGGGGTTCCTATTGTAGTCCAGGAGTTCCCAGAATATTCCATGTGAACTTTGTCTCGGCGGTGTCAGGTTCTACTACATAGTGAGATCGTATACATAGATTTGTCGCTTACAGTCAGTAGTTCGTGATTGCCTGCTCGATAGTTGTCTCAGTAAGTGTTCCTTTACTAGGCTACTTATCTCATAGCTGGTTTGGTAAATTGTCTGAACTATCTGTCGGCGAGGTTTCTACTAAGTCTGTTCAGTTAGAAACTCTTGTGTAAAGTACACCGGCCATAACCACCTTGCTACAAGAATACAGGAAAACCCACTACAACAAAATACCAGGGATAGCCAACTCAGAAGGAGTGTCAGCGCAGCGGAATCTGTCCGAAATGAGCTCAGGCAACAGCTGAGCAGAGCAAGTCAACGTAAGGGTGGTCTTATCTTGTTATCGTTAAAGGACAAGTTCCTCTTTTCAGTGCACGTTAAAGACTAACTCACTGATTGAAGGGTATCACAATAAAATACCCCACCGTTATACCAAGGCCACCCACTCTTCGTCCAGGAAGTAGAGTCATGATTGACGACAGGGTTATGGCAAGCGAAACCCAGAGCCATGCAAAGTATAAGACCAATTCCCACACCTGATATGCAGAGCATGCCAAACCTTGGCTGTACGGGGACGAGTGTGACTTAGTTTGTCAGGAAGGCAGCTGTTTGCCTGGCTGAACTCAATACGCCAGGGGCAGTAGCACATGTGGCATACAAGAAATGCACGCATGAAAATTACATCACCAAGCGGGGTTGTTCCCTCTGTGTTTTTATTTAGTGAGTTTATTATGGCTGTTGTGAAGAGACAAATGACAGTGTAATTCGTGGTAGTTAGAAAATCCCTTTATTTTAGAAGCGGGAACCAGAGGTGGAATTCATCGTACCGGCGTGTTCAAGTTTCAAGATACCAGAATTAGACATGTTAACAATGTTGGGCAGTGAATGACAAGCGACGCCCTATATTTCTGCCCGTGCAATATAGAATAGACACTTTAAAGAAAACAATCGTAGAAATTCAGTGAAGAAGAAAACGGAATCCAGAGAGCACCCGCAAGCAGAAACATATTCTTTATATATTTATTTCAGCATGACGCAATGAACAGTAGTTTAATAATTTGTTAAACGTTCGTGGTGTAGTGTTGGTTCATAATTGAATGACAATTTTGGTGTAGTCCACGTTTAGCCATCCTTTGTTTGTTTTACAGGTTGAACTTAGTTAGAAACATGTTATTTGTTGTTTAAATGAATATGACTACTTGAGGGGATCAACTGTTGTGGAGCAGTTAGCTCCCTTGTTATTTCCATAGCGGAAGTTGTCAAGTCGGGTACGCGAATGCTTTTATTTTTGTGTGGGCCTCACTATCGTGATGGGCAGACACAACTGTAGTATTGGGTGTCATAGTGACATCACACAGTTCAATGTCGTGCCAGGGGGCCAAGGAGCCCATTTATAATCTGAGATTACCCGAGTAGACGTTAATACGGGTACATGTTTTTTTTGTGAAGCAGCAGGTCGGAGAATACATGTTAGCGCCAGGGTGTCCAAGAACTGGGCACGCATTTTTTTCCCAGAGTTATTTCAGCGCAAGAGAATAGGGCATACCATTTTTTTTTCAGAGTTATTTCGCGCCAAGACAATTGAGCATGATGTCCAACGATTGGGCGCACATTTGTTTTTATGTCGAAAGCTGTTTCATGATATATGTTTGGTTTGTTTCTATGGCCACTAAATGTTGTTTACTTACAGTAGGGGCTGGTCTGTTTTTTTTGTACATTGGCGGTTATTGTGAAGATTGCAGCTTCAGGCTGATGGTCCTTGCGAATAGGGGAGAATTGGTTGTTTTATTATGTGTGGTGACCAGGCATTTGCCTGTCGTGTCACAAGAATGGTTACAATGTTTTTTTTTCAGATTCAAGGATGACTACATATGTCCTAGTGGGTAGCACCGATGTGAATTTGATTGTTGGTTTTGTTGTTGTTACAGGGGAGTGGCATATTAAGTGAATGCCTATATTGACGTTGTTTTATTGATTGTGGTGCCCTCTACGTATTGCACCCATTGATTGATGATTTTGTTTTCTGGGGAATCCCCGGCATGCCAGGTATTGAACTGTTTTTATCGATAATATAGTTGGTTACTATTTTGTTATGATGCACGTCAGAAGACGAACAAGATTTAACTGCCTTATGCACTGGGAGAGCAGGGGATGCAACCAGTATTTATTATATTATTATTAATATTTGGGGTGGAAGTCCAAAAGAGTTTTTCACCTTAGGCGTCCAATATTGTTTATGAGGGATGTCAGATGCGGAGCCAGGGCTTCGATCTCAAGGAGGATGACGGTATATTGATGGTGGGACCCATCAACTTTTGGTAGGTGGGTATGAGACAGTAGGGAAAGTGGTTTTCACATACTGCCTCAGTTTACTAGAGGGCAATGACTGGAATGATTTTTGAGACAGAAAGTTCACCAACCAGTATAAGTTCAAAACTAGTGAGTGACCGGGCGCTGACTTGATCACGGCCTCCTAACCGAGAGTTTACCTTTCGTTGTTAGTGAAATGAGAAATTCAGGAAACATGAAGCCAAACGTAGCATAGGCTTTGTGGGGAACTGTCAGTTTGGGCAAGGAATACAACGGAGGGGCAGATTTATAGCAGTGGGAATGTGCTTGAGCTGGGAAATCTAATTTAAAGAGCATGAACTCAAACAAGGACGATAAACTCAGGACCATGAACTTCAGAGACAATGTAGATTTGGGTTAATGATATGATGGTAGTATGCAAATTAAGCAGGGTACGCGAGGTACTGATTGGAGGACAAGGGACAGCGACGTCACGTGATTCAAGAAAGGCGCCAACTCGAGAAGTAATATATACTTTAGGATCCAGTTTTTTAGACAGTGTGGAACGAGCAAGGGTACGGTAGCAACAGATCCGAGGGCTGGGCGGCCGCCCAGCCCAGCAGGAAAGTGTGAGTTGGGAACTCCAGCAATGGTGATGTCTAAATCCCAGGCTGTTTAGTGTCTAAGAAGATGGAGGGGCAGTATTAAAGACGGAAGAGATGCACATATCACAGTTTCGTCTGGACTGCCGAAGTAAAGTAGGATGGTCAAGGATCTGTGAACCATTTATTCCAGATAGATAAATCTGATGGAGTGGAACGCAAATTCCGAGGATCACAAAATGGCGTGCAAGCCATTTGAGAAGGACTGTTGGCTAAAGGAGACCGCTCGTTAGTTGCAGTAGATGGCTAAACGTCACACAGGACGACCATAACCAGGGACACTGCGGTTGGAACCACACAGGAGACTGTCAAATACAACTGGAAACCGGTGGTGGGATCCACGGCAAACGAGGTTGAAGAGGGCAATCGCATTTCAAATATGGGACCCAGATGATCAATGGGACGACAGAAGAAGAATGTAAGTTGACATAAGACTTAGTTTAATTTTATATTATAATCAAGTATCTTAGTTTAGAGAGCTATAGCAAACTACTGTAGGTAAGTTTACCGAATAATTATGAGCAGTCGACAAAGGATTAGGATTGGATGCGACGTCCTGCAAATTACGTATATATAAATGGCTGGTCTATAGTGTTGGGAGTCATATTAATCGGAGAGATAAGCAGAGTGTGGATAAACTGTATATGTTCATGTAAACTGAGCCATTAGCCTACAAGATTAATGAGAACTAGGCGAGTGCAACATGTAAATATGGAACGAAAGGCAAGATATAAACAAACACAGCAGACAGCAGAAGAAGACGGCAAGGCACTCGCGATCACTAGGTCAACCAGACAATAGGTGAGATCGTCGGCCGGAGACGGGACGGACACAGGAAGGAATGTTGTCTTTTGTTCGCTGGACATAGGTGAAAGGAGGTCGCGCTTCTGCGGTTGTGTAGCTAAGGTGTAGTTAGGCTGGCCCGGCGTGATACAGGCAGCGAGTTCAGATCTTCGGGTGAATGGTTAAATACTTAATGTTGGCTGTAGGCGGCGCGTCGGGAAATAGGCGACAATAATATTAGTTAAACATATGTGTTCACAATAAGGTTCTTAATTTATGTTATGGCTAAGATATACTAATACTAGTATAGATAAAGAATAGATAGATGTCAAGGACTTTGTAGGTAGTGAAAGACTAAGGTTTATTCTCACATAAAACTCACGGGTATTGTTTTATAATGTTTCAGACATTGTCTGGGTAAACAGTTACCCGCTGAACAAGTTGGATGGGAGCGAAATAATCCCTGGGTATATGGATTGATGGATCAATCTGTGGATCAATGGGTGTTTGGGCTGAATACATGTACCACTGATAAGCCTACGGAGAGATAGTTATGAAACAAAGGCCGGTGTAATTCCTAGATTTAGTCCTTTTCTTCATGCGGTTAGGAGGTGATAGTAGGTAATGATTCCCTAACATCTGGTTGTATAGTTTATTACATTATCTACCTCCCCTTGTGGCGTCATGCAGTATTGTGTTGTTTTTTGGAGTCGATTATACATAGATGTGTCTTCAATGCATGTACTGGTTACTTTATGTGATTATACTGTAGATTGTCACTCTGTTACCGTTCAGAAGAAAATAAATATGTTTGAGTTGCCTTTTATTTCGACTTGTCAGTCTGAGATTGTGTAGATTAGAGTAGCTTAGAGACCTGGTGAGGCTGTACATCTCTTCTATAACCTGATAACATACACCACGAGACATTGATGGTGCAATAGTAATTAACTATTGTTCTCACGCGGAGACACGAACCTAAATCTGTCGTATCCCTTACTCTCATCCTCTTGTTCTCCTTCTCTCTCTCCCTTGTTCTCCCTCTTTCTTTACTATCAAAGGTAGTGTGTAGTAGGCAGAGTTCGACTGAGGAACGAACTTTTAGGCTTCACACTATCTATACCATTTCCCTCATCATTCCTTTCTTTCTCTCCTCTCTCTCCTCACTTCCTCCTTCTTCTTCCCTCCTTTTTCCTCTTGATCACACTTCCTTTCAGCAAGACTAACGTAATGGTCATAAGCCCGTCGTTTATAGCCTTCGAAAATCCAGCTAGATTGATAACCAGGACCGACTTAATGGCAAATCCTACTCCGGACTGACGTCTTTCCTCGCTTTTCTTTCCACTCCAGTAGAATGTGTAGCCGGAACCTACTTCACAGATTTGGCCTTCTTGTGCAAGTCGTGTCTCGCTCAAGGCTACAATGTCGATATTGTACCTGTCAAGATCTCTCCCAATCAGTGCTGTTCGTCTCTATGGGCCCGACGCGCCGTCCCTTCAAGTAGGGTGCATGCATTCCAAATTCCGATTGTTAAGGGAATATGGTATGCTTTTTTAGCTATACCTGTTTTTACTTTGTATGTCGACCGCAGTATAGGGTACCTACCAACTACCTTGTTAGATAATGATGGAGCAGACAATGTTTAGGGCACCTTTTCTAGCCCCTTCCTCGTGCTGTGGAGGTGAGCAGTGTTCTCCTATAGAGGGCTGCTCAGTCGCTCAGGGGGTTGCCGAATCCCACTGCTGCTTCGATCAGTAGACGACGACCATATGGCCTGAGCCGCCTGTGTGCAGGTCTGCGACTACGGCTGCCAGCGTACCCATTCCTGCCGCTTCGCCGCTAGCCCACCGATACTGGGCTTGAATGTGATATATGCAGTTGGATGAAGAGTGACTTGCGCGATGAATTGGATTAAAGTGAGGAAGAGTTGTGCAATTCGTCGACCTTACTCTCTCGCCTGAGTCCATCTAATTCCAGTGGCAAGACAGGTCAAGACGACTGGAGGTGCAGTGGTTGACCAGGGCGCTCTACGTGCCTTGCTTTGCTCATTACGTTCCACAACGCTTTGTAGGTAAACGCCCTCTTGCCCATTGAATCATCAATGATTTCTTCTCCGCAGTCTGCCGAATCCTGTCTTCACATGCTGGGTAGGCATACCCTAGTTCTCCGCTTGGTTTAGGCACCAAATCGGTTACCCTCGTCTGGTTTAGCCAGCCTCTCACAGCTGTTGCCCGGGACGGGGGGGGGGGGGGGGTGGCC
>JACEFZ010008051.1:0-30000 GCA_014155875.1 Cepaea nemoralis | reverse complement strand
GTTAGATACTCAGACAGTCCAAGGCATTCGTAACACTCGCCAAAGGAACTACATTTCCGTTGCTTTCAATCTCTTCTTCATTTGTTCATTCCCGTTCCATGATTCACTGCCATAATGCAAAATATGTTTTGTATAACAATTCAGAACTCTCTTCCTGGCATTAGACAATATTGACTTACTGTATAAGATGCTTTTCATTTTCTGAAATGCAGCTTTTGCTTGACTATTCTGCTCGTAGCATGTGTCACGCATCTTCCAATTGACGTTATGACTGCCCTTAAGTATTTCAGTTAGTCAGCTTAGTTAATCATGTTTGGTTCCATTGTTGTATCACATTTTGGTGTTACCTAAACATATTATGAACAAAATATATCAACAACATTGCAGTGTAAAACGAAATAAAATAAAAAGATAATAAATGCATTGAGTTTGTAATGCCTCCTTTGTCGCGTCTGATTACGAGATATGATGCATTAGTAATCACATGGATGCTAGGGTAAAGCTGGGGCGACCATCCCCAACCCAGCGCGTCCACAGGTGGCGGATCGTGGAACGACGTCTAAATATAGAGGTTAGCTGCGAATACCCAATAAGCAGCCGCGGACCAACTGGCAGTGGGCACAGAGGGCGAGGCAGGATCTCAGGGTGGGTTCTGAGTTCCTTAGAAAATGCCTCATATGCTCGGAGACGTGGCTGCCAAGCGAGCCAGGGGCTCTCTATCCTCTCCCCAGGGTAGGTGGAACCTGTAAGCTTTAGACAGCAGTCCATCTAGGAGACGGAAAACTCCAAATATAAACCCCCAAGTTCAAGGTGGGCCAGCGTGCTGAGGAACTGGATGGCCATGGGTAAACTGGTCGTGAACGTTGGACGTCTGGCAGGCGTGTGGGGCGGCACCAGGCGTATGGATTCCTGCGGGACATCCCCTGCCTCTTTCCTAGCAAGCAGGCAATGCTAGGGCGACCGTTTATTTCCTGCAATATCCAAACTTTGCTTATGGAATTAATTCAACAGGGGAATCGTCGCCGGAGCTACGGAGCACGTGCTCTGCGCTTGACACATCTTTCAGAGGCTAGCGAAGAGAGAGTTAGGAGGAGAAGACGAGGAAATGGTGTGACAAGAAGACATAGAAATAGGAGGGCAGGCGCCAGGAGAACAACACGAAAAGTGGAGAGACTAGGTTTCAACCATGTAAGAGTGGGATACTGGAATTATCGTAGTGCCAGGCAGAGAGGTCCTGTATTGGACCTGGAGTTATCTGGCACTACGTAGAATATGCAGTATGAAGACATCATACGGGTAGAAGATGTTAAACACATTTTGAAAAAGGCAAAAGACACGGCACCAGGGCCCGATGGGGTCAGGTATGGCCACATGAAGGGTTTGAGCGATGCGGACCTGGAGATGACCGACTGCTTTAACCAGAGCATTAGGACAGCATCAGTACCGCCGGATTGGGTGCACAGCTGTCTCATCCCTCTCCCAAAACTATTCACGGATCATTCAAAGCTTAGCGGCTTTAGAATCATCACCCTTCAAAATACATTTGGGAAGGTTCTAGAGAAGATAGTAATTGTCAAGCTGCAAGAGTTCTTGGAAAGGGGGAAGTTTCTTCCAAGAGGCCAGGGGAGCTACAGGCCAGGAAAAGATACCTGGTCAAATGCAGCCACTTTTGCCTTTGATGTTTATGAGGGGTTCCGGAGTAGACAGGAAACGATGGCGGTAGCGCTTGATCTCGAGGATGCATACAATAGAGTTCGATATGATATTTTGATGATCGTACTGATGGAGAAGGGGGTCAATCTCTGGTTGGTGAACTGGATAGCAGCCGTCCTACATTCTCGCCGCGTTGCTCTCCGTCTGGGTAAAAAGACCTCAGAGCCACATATTTTAACCCAGGGACTGCCACAGGGATCAGCAATCTCACCGGTGCTCTTTAATGTATATACGAGCATGATTGCAAACCTAGAAGCACAAGGGGTTAGAAGGATACTAACATTTGCATATGATATTCTTGCATCTAGGCAGGGGAGAGATAGGGAGCAAACAGCCCAGGAGCTACAGGCAACGGAAGACAATGTGATTGACTGGTGCACTGAAATGAGTGCTGTCATCCACCCAGAAAAGGCAGCTGATTTATGGTGCTCTCTAGACAACAGGATTGTGAGAGCTGATGTCCCAAGCCTCACGATAGATGGTGAAAGCGTCAACAGAGAGAACAAACTGAAGTATCTGGGAATCATATTTGACAGGAGCCTGTCCTTCAAGGACCATGTGGAGACGGTTGTGACAAGGTCTCAAAAGGGACTCAATGCACTTAAAACTATGGCTGCAAAGGACACGGAGCAGAGAATGCTTTTCACACTATACCAGCACTTGATCCTCTCAGTGATTGATTATGGACTAGGAATGCTCACTGTCTCAAAGAGTCAGCTTGTGAAATTAGAGCGCATACAGAACGAAGCGATGCGAGTCATTCTGGGATGCACCAGAGACACCCCAGTTGTGTGTATGCGTTACATCCTTGGTTTGCCGTCTGTTGCAGGTAGGCTCAAGGTGATGCAAGCGAAGGCATACCTCAGAGTAGCTGCAGACACAGATCACCCGTTGCATGAGGCGCTGAACGCCGTTAAGGGTCAGCGACTGATAAGAGGGAAATCATGGATGACTCAGGTGGAGGATACAATCAGGCAGGTGTGCCCCTTGGAGAACATTAGGAGAGGAGAAGAGTGGGTCAGAGTGTCAGCGGAGCAGTCAGACTTGTGCAGAGTTATAATCACATTGAGCCGGGAGTGCAGGAAGTGGCCAGCAGGGGCCACGGAAGTGGAAATCCAGCAACTAATTCAGGATAATTCTCGCTCAGGTGATGTGATTATCTACACAGATGGGTCGGTGTTGAGAGGTAGGAGAAGTGCCTGGGGGTTCTTAGCAAAAGCCAATGGTCGACGTTTGGTGCAGGAGAGCCTGGCATATGATACCACAACATCTAGCTTAAGAATGGAGGTGGAGGCTGTCAGTGCAGCTTTCCGCTGGATGGAGAATACGACACACACATCGTGATTGTAACTGACTCAGAAAGCATGCTGAGTAGGGTGAAGACAGGCAAGCTTCGTGCAGAGTGGCTTGCTTCGCTTCGGAAGTCACGGGTGACAAGCATCGTCTGGATCTTTTCTCCGGGGCATGCTGGTGTGCTGGGGAATGAACAGGCGGACAGATTGGCTGGCTCGGCAAAACTTGGTGGAGTATTGATGCATGACAAAGCAGATGTGGTTGCGACCTTGTGGGAGCATGTGTATACCTCGGAGGAGCAAATGGATCACCATGGTCTGGCATGCGACAGCGAGGGGTGACGAGGGGATCTGGCCGACGATCAACGCTCGGAGGAAAGGCGGGATGGACATATAATCAGATTGCTACTGGTACTATTAGTGTTGGAACTCTTCGCTGGCTGCTGAGGATGGGGACGGAGCGCTTATGGGAATGCCCCGAATGTTGTGATGTCGGTTCCTAAATGAATCAATCAATCAATCAATCACATGGATGGAAAGACCTGAACTACGTTATACAGACTATTGCTATCAACAACACAAATAGGAACTGAAAAACATTAGGGAAGTAAGAAAGGAAAAAAAATAAACAGTGAAACACAAAATGTGTATCTCAATGCAAGAATATGTCAACAGAAATATTTATCAAAAAGGTTTTAGGTAGATAACATTCGTTTAAATGGTTGCCACTCAAGTCTAACTCTCTAGAGAACTCCATCACCTCCACTGATTCAGGTAGATAATTTGTTATTTGCGAAGTAAAGCACTTCAAGTGTTCGCAAACTGTGTACATTTTCTGGCAATGCAGTCAACCTGTTGTTTCTTAGGTCAAGTGTACGTAACAAGTGGCGGTGACCAAATGAATCGTCAGCTGATGAAATCTTGTTATTGGCTGCATAAACATCTTTGAGGGATCGTATTCTGTTAAATCAATGTGGCAGATTTTGAATTAAATTCTGTGAAGTGATACGCCAAGCACAATGAGATTAAATGACAAATGTATCTCCTTTGGCGGGCATTTGGTGCTGGTATCTGTCATTTGGAGTTCTTTTAAAGCAATGAGAGACAAAAGGATATCTATTTTTGTAACTTGTTGTTAGAGACGTTTAATATCTTTTAATATTTTAATGCAATAATTGTATCCGGCAGAATTTCTATTTCATTGTGAGAGAAATTGGTGTTCTCTAGAACAGTGGTTCTCAACCTTCTTTGCCCGTGCCCCCCTTTACCATATTTTCAGAACGTCATTCCACCCCCCCCCCCCCCTTTTCGTATTTCCTACCTAAAAATTTGGTCCGCCCCCCCCTTTACCATATTTTCAGAACGTCATTTCTCCCCCCCCCCTTTCGTATTTCCTACCTAAAATCCCCCCCCCCCCCCCACACACACACACACACAGTATACGTAATAATGGAAGCTAAATTTAATAGCACATACTAAAACAAGTCTAGACGTTCACATAAAACGTGATTTGTGTGTCTACTTACTTTATAAAATGAATTTTAGTAGGGTGAGACGTACAGAATCGTAAAGTATGAAGGGAAAAACAATATGTAATCAGTTCTTGAATTAACACGATCTTGAAATAATCTTAATGCTTGTGCTGATATCCCCCATACACATCACTTATGTATCCCTCACGGTCATTAAGACAGATGGATGGATGGATGGATGGATGGATGGGTGGGTGGGTGGGTGGGTGGGTGGGTGGATGGATGGATGGATGGATGGATGGATGGATGGATGGATGGATGGATGGATGGATGGATGGATGGAAGGGCAGGCAGACAGACAGAAATATAGAACGAACGAATGAACTTAATTATCAAAGTGACACAGATTGAGCACGCAGGTCCGTCTTACATTCAGCCCTTCTAGGCACTCAGTTATTTATCATAAATGTTACATTTACATTTCTTTAAAACATTGTAAAATGAATGCTGTAAACATAACCAAACACACACAACTCATATTTTAATATTATGAGACAGATAGGCAGACAGACACAAATACATACTCACATACAAACATAAATATGTACACACACATACATGCATAGTATAAAAGAAGTGTGTAGGGAACATAACATGCACATTAGCACAAGTAAAACAGAGGTAATGACTATAACCAAAGAAGACAAAACAACAATGATTCATCTACAAAAACACCCTCTGAAACAAGTAAAGAGCTTCACGTACCTAGAAAGTATAATATCATCAATTGAAAACAGATACAATAAGGCAAATGGCACCAATAATAAAGAACAAACTCGTATCAATAGATACTGGGGGGGGGGGGGGGGGGGGGGCTGAGTGGTCTCGAGGTATGGTGTCCGCCTCGAGTGCTGGAAGTCACGGGTTCAAGCCCCGGTGAGGGCCGGGATCTTTTCACGTGGACTTCTAGTAATAAAATTTCCCCTGGTCTCTGGGTAGTGAGATCGGGCGCCCGCGTGTGTTGTTGCGCACGTATAATATCCCTTGGCAGTTGGAAATCGTAAAAGGGTAGCCTAACGGCGCTGCCCGGGCAAAATTTCGAGTTAAAAAAAATACCCAAAGTATTTCAGGATCCTCTCCGGTGCTACGGAGTTCGTGCATTGAGCTGAGCTTCTCAGGTCTCAGGCTTGAGTTAGGAGTAGAACGGAGCACTTATGGGTTACATCGTGTACCGTGATGTTGATCCGTCGACTAAACTAAACTAATTGATACTAAGAAAGCACTTTACAACACAATCTTCCTACCAACTCTATGCTACCCGCGCCAAACCTGGACAGTGACAAAGAGACAATAAAAATCACAACAGAAATGAGATTCCTGAGAAGAATACTCCATGTATTAATAAGAGAGAACATCAGAAATGAAGACATCAGGATTAAAGTGGGGGTTATGGCAGCACTGAGTGGCTAGAACGCCGGGCTCTCCTTCGGGAGACCCGTGTTCGAATCCTCGGTAAGGCGTGTAGTTTTTTTCTGTCCGGGGCAAAAAGAAAACTTTAACCTGCACAGTTCGCTGCGACTGCACTAGCCAGGCAGCCTTAATTCCACAGGCTCAAGACCCCCCTGTACTGCACTGCAAGGTATTATAGGCAGTAAATGATAGTTTTTTTGTTTTTTTTTTATATAGAAGAACTAGATTTTATTAGAAGGCAGCAAGTCAAATCGTTTGGCCATGTAAGTAGTATAGGACGTTCGCCAGACACATGATTTCAGGCTGAACTGCTAGGGTAATTTGGAGGGTAATGTAGGCTGTTAGCTAGGCTGAAAGGGGGTAAGAAATGTCGACTCGGTGAAATTTTTTTTTTTGTTGGTCGGGGGAAATTTTTGGCGGCGTGTGAAATTTTTTTCGGCCTGCCTGGTGTGAAAGTAATTAAGGTAAAAGTATTCGGTTCTGGAAAGCGAGGTTGTGAGATGAGTGGTAGTACTTAAAGAGAGGGCACGGTTGAGGGAGGGGTGTTATATATGGTGGTGTAGACATAATGTGTATGCATGGTGATAAACAAAGGGTGTGATGGGTCGTGGTTATACTCGATGAAATAAGAGGTGGTTACTAAAAAATTATACACTGAACAAAAAGAGAGGTGTAGGAGTCTGACACAGTAAAACACAGAGACAAAAGTAAAAACAAAGTGGGTTCAATAATGAAACAATCAGGGTCGTGTATTACGAAGGCATTCTCCGGCCTTAGGGTTCGAATGGCACGCAATTGATTTGGAATCGTTGACTCTGTGACGGCGAATAGTGAAACGTGTTCACTGCCCCTGAGCTACAGTGAACTGTTCCTCTAGGCGATATATCAGCGTCTATACGAGTCTCCTTGTCTATAACAAATACATAAACACAACGAAACAGACACGAGTGCAGCCATACATAGAATCATACAGACTGACAGACAGTCAGACCCACAAGTATAACGAAGCTAAAATACAACCGAGCACACAATGAAACAGACATATACAGACAAGTACAAAGACAACGAATCATACAGACTGACAGACAAACAGACACACAACCGCGCACACACTCACAGACAACGATTACTACTGTCATCACAACTATACACACACGTGTACACACATACAAGCACAAAGTCAACCACACACACCCATAAACATCCACTCAAGTACACACCCATAAACAAATACACAAGAACACTCAAAGACAACCACAAACAGACACACAACCGCGCACACAACGAAACAGACACGAGTGCAGCCATACACAGAATCTTACAGACTGACAGACAAACAGACACACAACCGCGCACACAACGAAACAGACACGAGTGCAGCCATACACAGAATCATACAGACTGACAGACAATTAGACACACAACCGCGCACACTCACACAAACTAACGTGTTAGAACAAGCCAAGCAGGGCTCATACCAACTTTTGGAGAGAGAGAGAGAGACTCATACAGCTAGAGATTGCTTGGGACCAGGAATTTCTTAATGAGAAAAACATGTGGTAGCAGTACAACCGTGATAGGAATGTGAGGCGTCTGCGGCAAAAACACGCGCTGGTACTAATAACGCCGTGGTATCAATGCTTGCAGCATGGATGTATAGGCTGTTTCAAGTGACTTTGTTTCCCGTTTTTTTTTTTTTTTCGAAAGACACCAACAGTGGCATATATAAAGAGAGAGAGAGAGAGAGAGAGAGAGAGAGAGAGAGAGAGAGAGAGAGAGAGAGAGAGAGAGAGAGAGAGAGCGAGCGAACAATCGAACAAAAACAACAACCATACAAGTTTGTTTCAAGTGACTTTGTTTCCCGTCTTTTTTCGAAAGACACCAACAGTGGCATATATAAAGAGAGAAAGAGAGAGAGAGAGAGAGAGAGAGAGAGAGAGAGAGAGAGAGAGAGAGAGAGAGAGAGAGAGAGAGAGAGAGAGAGAGAGAGAGAGAGAGAGAAGAAAAAACTATACAATCGAACAAAAACATAATAAAATAGAGAAACAAATAATAACAGTTTCAAATGGCTTTTATTGGTATACAACATTTAAAAATGGCTTCGTTTACGATCCAAAGGGAGCAGAGGGGGGACTTGATTATTGTAGAAAGATGTCTTGACTGTCGTTGTTCCTGTGTCTTGATAAACTGTCACCGCTTTCAAACTGTTGTCTAGTTGTCTGGGCATATCAGCAGGTCTTGACATGAATAACCACTTGGGTGTAAACATCTTGATCGTTGTAGAAACAAAAAGACGAGTGGTCGTTTCATTTTATAACGACGAACTTATCTAGTTTTAAACAGTTCTGGACTTGTCTTTTTTAACCACGGAGTAACCAATCGAAACACGAGACGATCGTTCACGTGTTGTCTGTGTCCAAAGCGTTGCAGGATACGTGACAGGCTCGACCCACGACATTTCATTAATAAGAAATACAACGCATATAGACCACAAGTAGTGTTATTAATGTCTTGTAGCATACGGGGATTGTACACGGGTGGTCTGTCCGAGGTTCGTTGTATAAAATGGATAATGTCGGCGTGTAATGGTGGCAAGCCAAACGAATCGAAATATTCAAACTGACCTAGACCATTAAAATATAGGGCGACCCAATGTGAACCAGAGTAAGCACTGGTGTCAGTATTGACGATCAAAGCAGCTGGCTGTGTTCTATCAATGTGTCTAGGCAAATGATCTCTAGCGCATACGTTGACTAGTGGACGGCGACGAACAAACAGATCAGACATGAGTAATTGTCTTAGTTGTTGGGTATCCATTATGCTATGTAATCTGTTAGCACTTGTCTCGTCTTGGAAACTTCTAGGGACCGAATCGAGTTCGGCGTATACGATGACTTGTAGAGGTACAGTCGTTATAACGTCAAACTTTAGTTCTACTGACAATGGGCCAGATTTCGCCATTTCAAATTGTTCTCCATCTAATATACTGGGAGTCAGATCAAAACTATACAGACAATTCCCTTGACTATAACTTTCATAATTTATTCCATTACCGACATCCTTACCGGTCAGACCAAGGGCCAAGTTGGTACTATGGAAAGCTCGCATGTACTGACCTGTGGTATAATTCATGGTTAAGGGTTTGCCTGTAACACTACGCCCATCTACCATCAGACTCAAATAGTTTAACTGATAATGATTGAATATGAAGGGGTTCGTATTCAGATCGCCATTGAAGCAGGAAGCATTGACTAATCCGATCACCACCCGGGTCGGTGTCTGGCTGAGGAAAAGGTTATCTTGTGTATGGGAAAACATACCTTTAGGGATAGAAAAGGTCTTTACAACGACCCTTTTAAAAGGATACTTGGCATTGGATCTCAATAAGGCTTTTTCATGGGCCAGAGAGATAGCTGGATTTAACTTAGCTTTCCTCACCAAGAGGGCGGCGTAAGTAATGACACTTTTGTACCCACCATTTACATCAGTGGCAATCAAATTAAAGGCGGACTTTGATGGGGTTAGTTTGATTTTAATATCGACACCATTCAACATGTACCGGTCCTGATTGAAAATGTCGGAATGTAGGCGCCCCATCATACCCAGAGGCACACTATAGCTGGCTAATGATCTTCTTTTGGCTAGACCTGTATTGTGCTCACCCTTTGTGTCTGCCATGTGCAAAGGAGTATCTTGATAGTATAGAGCTGACGTCAGATGACTCTTTTTGGCCTCTTTCACCATAATTCAGAAGAGCTTCCAAGTAGGCCGGTACGGATACGAATTTTCACTCGGTGAAATAAGAGTGTCGTTCAGGGACACGTCTACTTGAGAAAACAAACTATGCAAATAATAATTTATCGGACCGACTTCGGTTGTGTTTGGTAGGTCGTCGCCATTGGGCAGTGTAACTTTGGCTCTCACGTGCAGAAAAGTATTAAACAAATCAATGTAATCTT
The DNA here is from genome assembly GCA_014155875.1 of Cepaea nemoralis. Taxonomy (NCBI): domain Eukaryota; kingdom Metazoa; phylum Mollusca; class Gastropoda; order Stylommatophora; family Helicidae; genus Cepaea; species Cepaea nemoralis. Next base: position 20,094 of record JACEFZ010008051.1, on the reverse strand, counting down.
CACCGACACCAGAAATGGTGAATTCGATGGGTGCCCCATAAGCTAAAGTGGCCAATGGATGAATCTCCACAAACTGTCCCTCTTCTACGGCTGTCTGGGTGGAGGTACACTAAACAGATCCAGACCAGAATGCAGACACTCACATGACTTGGGATGAATTAACGCCATTATGAGAAAATATCCGAATGTCCCGCTTGGTGGTGATGTGTCTTATGACTCGATGGCTTTCTGACTGTTGGTTTTATTCTTTTACTGGGCTGACCTGGCGGGGCGGCTCGTTTTCGTTTCCTAACACCACTACCTGATTGGCTGATGTGTTGAGCTGCGCCTTGGAGTAGTCGTTGACCAGCATCTCTGGCGTGTTCTTTGAAGGACTCACCAACATTTCTACCAGCTAAGGCAATCTTGAGCCACTTGCAAACCCGTCCCCAGTCCTTCTCTCAATAGGGCTTTGCCACCAGTCTTCAACCAAGGAAGAATTGTGCGACCAAGACCACTAAAGAAACTACCAATTCTATGACCTCGCTGACTTCGACCACCTACAAAAACATGGAGACCACTTCCAGCTTGATTGCAGAAATACTCCTCGTATAGTTTGGGGTTGCGTTGGATTGGCACGTGCCTAACCATGGTTAGCCCAGATCAACCCGTTTGATTGTTCGAAAATGTAACGTCACTACTGAAGTTCCACCTGTAAATGGGATAGGTTTCCCCTGCTCGTCAGTTATAAGAAGTTCAATCGTGTCAAATGAAAATCGACTGAGGGGTACGTAATGTGGCTTGTCATACATCCTAAATACCGAGGTGGTAGATCTGTCTAGAACAGGTAGTGTCCTTAGTAATGGTACCATCACATCACCAACCACCCGCGAGGTGACAATATCGGAATAGACGAAGACGTTTTTTGTGCCCTGGTCTAAATCTACTTCACCCACACCAGACAGACTGGGTTCCGTCTCGGTGACATGTGTCGAGGGAAACTGTAATATTTCTGCCAACTTGTCACTAAGTCTAACTTCAGCCCCCTGTTCATATAACTGGAAACGAGCCTTATTCGAAATATCGTTATAAGAGAACATCATTCGGTTATGTTCTTGTAAGGCATCATCGAGACGCAGCCATTGCAGTTCATTGATAAATCTCTCAGCTTCGAAAAGCAATCTATTCAATTCTCCAATGAATTTTTCTGTTGATTTGTACAGACCAGGTGTCAGCGTAATCATCATCGGTGGTTCATATAGGTCTGGAGGTGGAAAGTACTTTAGCCACACCTCGTCTTTCAAAATATTAAAATAGGTGTTGGGAAACTGAATATCAACCAAACCAACCTCAAACTGGGAGGTGAGCTCAATAGTTTGTGGTAGTTTGACAAAGAAATGTCCGGCGTTATTTTGGGGGTATATTTGTAACGACGCATTACTCGTCAGTGTCACGTAGAAACTCATCTTAGTCTATTCGAGGTCTGAGTGCTTCCTGATTCTAAAATGTAAAGTTAGTACTGAAGTCCCATCGTTGAATGAGAGTGTTTTACCCGTATTGTCAGTTAAAAGTATTTCCACCGTGTCGAAGGAGAATCGACTTAATGGTACATAATGTGGCTTATCATAAAGACGAAACACTGAAGGTGACAGTCGATCCAATATAGGAACAGTCCTTAGTAAAGGAACCATGACGTCTCCAACTGGTCTCGCGGCTACGAGATCGGAATAGACGTAGATATTTTTAACTTCGTTATCCATCTCTAATTCCACATTACCGTATAATAAGGCATTGTCGTCTGACAGAGTCGAGCTGGGAAAACCCAACATATTCTTCAATCTGTCACTAATTTTAACGTGGGCGCCTTTTTCAAGTAGTTTCATTGCGACTTTGTTCCAAGGTGTACGTAGCGTGAATTTGATGTTTACTTTCTCGTCTAGTTGGGTTTCTACACACAATTTATTCAATTCCTCAATGAAAGTTTCAGGGCTGCTGAACGGACCCGGTGGACATACAAGGGTTATAGGTTCCATACCACTACCTTTAGGTATAAAGTATTGGAACCAAATTTCACCAGGCAAACCATTAAAATACGAATTGGGGAACTGAAGCTCGACCAGGCCCACTTCGTATTGGGTCGTTACATCAATGGTCTGCGGCAACTTGACAAAAAAAGTGACCGGGTTGGTTGTTGGGAAATACCTTTGGTCCAGAATTACTCGGTAAAGTTATATAGAAACTCATCGTTTTTCTAATTTAGGATAAGGTAGCATATACCCCAAACAACTACTCATTAGAGCTACCCACAACTTGCCGTCTGGTGCGTCTGCGCTGCCTTGAGTCAGATTGAACAAAGATACGGCAATTACGGCATATATAACCACCATTTGACACAGAAATACAATCTCTGGTCTAAGTACACGTTGCCCAAAGAATGACCAGATCGATGTTCTTTCCCCCTCTGTCAGTTGTGGGCGCACCCCTATAGTTTCCACCCTGTCTTCAGTCACACCACTAGTCTCCATAACTAGCTAGTTGCGTGTCAGTTATCCAACTATTGAATGAATGGGGATAACCAAACCACTTCACTAAATACTCTTTCCCACCACCTCGCCTGGGTCTTTCTTGTAAGATTGTTTCGATACGATACACTTGCTTGTCTCCAACTAGTTGTATTTCTTCTCTGTAGAACGAGCCCTGTAGTTCCTCTCCTGAATCATCTTTTACCACATAGGTCACTGGACTGGTCTGGTTTATGCGACTGACGGTAAACAATTCTTCTGTCAACGAGGGCATATACCCTTTTTTAAAAGGTTGTTTGGGTTCAGCCAGTCTGACTCGATCTCCAGGTGTAAAATACACTTTTTTCGATACGTATGTCGGCTTATACAAGCTATCCCACACCTCTTCTTGATTACTATAGTTGACTTGTATAGGGGCCATGCGAATACTTCTGTGATACGAACCATTGTAGTTCTGGATCAATTTATCTATCACATCGACGTAGCGGAGTGTATTGGTCTTGGTGAAATAACGTTACATTTTTTCTTTCAGGGTTCGATTGAATCTTTCCACTATCGCTGCCTTCACATCTTCATTCTCGGTGGTAAAGAAGTGCACACCTCGATCTTTCAGAAATTTTAAAAGGTCCGATTAACGAATTCCGAACCTTTATCGCTCTGAAAATTTATCGGTTGGCTATCACTAAAGATGTTACTCATAGCCACCACCAGTGCTTTTCCCGTTTTCTTCTGGATCGGGATAGCCCAAGCATATTTACTAAACACATCGATACAAGTCACTAGGTACGACATCCCATCGTTGTATCTTTGTAATAGTCTCATATCTATCAAGTCGGCTTGAAATTGTTGATTTATACCACCGGTTATGGTCTGACGTCTCTGAAATCGGCGACGGATCGGTTTATGTAACGTGTAGGTATCCTGATGACGTAACCATTTATCTATTTTCTTCAGGTTAGTATTTCTTTTTAAGGCGGCTGTTCCACCATAGGCTCCGGGTTTCTTAGGGTCATAGTAATATTTTCTTAATTGGGCGGCCATTTTTGCCACTTGGGGGTAGGTATCCTAGTCTTCTTCTTGCTTCGCCTGAGTTTGTAAGGTGGTGTTGTCTCGACTGTTTTGGGTTCGACTACTTGAGCCGGTTGAATAGGTTGAAGAGGTGTTGGTTGAAGAGGTGTCTCGACTACTGGTGTCGGTACACTGGTGACTTCAGGTTTTTGTTCGTTGATATCTACTAGTCCCAGAGGCTTGTGTCTGTACTGTTCGAGTCGATTCAGATACCTCTGTAGTGTTTGCTGATACGCTCTGGCCTTGTCACGAGGTGGTAGATCTTCTGTTTCCAGGACTTGTTGCATCTGACGATCCAAATCCTGTAGACTATCATTTAGTGTGTCGGGTGGTACATAGGGTTTTTCTAGCAACCGGGGATCGATCAAGATCATCTTCTTGGCCATTACAATCCCACCACGCTTTTCAACACATTTAGTATGGGGCCTAGTAAGGCGCCTATGAAACCACCTTGTTGTAGAATCTCTTTCCTTTTCTTGAGCGATAATTTCTTATGAGTGAGTGCTCTCAGACTGTCTTTATGTCGTTGCAGACGCTTCTTCTGAGCTGGTGTCAGGGGAACATTATACCTTTTAAAACATTGTGACAGCACTCGCAAATTGATTGGACGAGATCCGGGGAAGCTGATTTCATTACTGCCTTCACAGTGGCTGGGTTGGTCTGACCCAAGAACGCAACATACCCTCGTTACGTTAAGTCGGTTTAGACATGTTATTTGGGGACGTAGACGACTTGCTGCTGGTCGGAAATATATGACTTCGTAAGCGGAGCTGATCCGGTGATTCCTGTCGCAGGTCAAATAACAAATACCCGTGTGGAGCCGATGTCGCGTCTTTAAAACTCTCTTGGACATATGACACACGGCCTGGATACATCTGTTTGGCCAGATTGGTAATCTGAGACCCGTCTCGAGGATTCTTAAACACCACTAGGTAGTGCGAATTCAGACTGATAGTTCTTTGTTCTTTATTCTTACCAAATAGGTTCTGTACTATATACATAACACTGAGGTTGCGATGATGACTGCCTTTAGTAAATAATTTAGTCACTCTGTCATCTGTCTCAGACATTAGATCATCTATGACTACTAACCGACGTCTATCCCCTGTCCATTTTTCCACATCTGGCAGACCTTCGTTAAATTGAACACCCTTCATAGTTTCGTAGATGGGTTGCCATTCCCCATAGCACCATATAATTTCCTCTGGAAGGGGGTCTACCATGGCTGGTAGATGGGTCAAGAACTGTTGGACAAAGACGGTTTTACCACTCCCTGTTGGGCCCGCAATCAAAGCCGTAAAAGGATGTTTCCACCTAGGATCCATGAGTATTAATAACCACCTATCTAGTCGCATTGGTGTTTATAAACGTATCGGGGTGATAATATTAGACCATTTGACCACCAACTGCACGCCAGTGGGTCTCTGGTAGCTATTGGTATAATAATGATGGAACCAATGGTCGACTTGACACAAGTTCACACCGAGGTGGTGAGTATGGCGTTGACTATTATTAGTTCCTACAAGCCCACAGAGACCAATAACTCAAGGTTGTGTCGCTTAGTACGTCAGATAGCTAACCAACATGATGTGTTATTCACGAGACTAGAAGTCTGTATCAAACCCGAACACGTTTTCCCGGTCTTTGTTTCAATCGCTGACGAAGTCTTTGCCGATAACGTCATCAACTACGGGAGAATAATGATGGTTTTTACACTTGGTATGCGTCTGGGTAAGTATCTGGTTAATAATTCTTACAATACAGACGTGAATGTCCAGGACCTGGAGGAAAGCTTCGTTACATCTGTAGCCACGTATATGACTGATAAACTACATCGTTGGATACTGGGAGGTGGATGGCGTAATTTCTATACTTGGTTGCAAGCATCAGTTGAATAAATACATAAAACATTTCAGTATGTGTCTTTATTTCAATGTCTGTCAGTGTTGCTGTCTCTCGGAAACAATAAGTAAAACAAAACCACTAAAGAAAATCAACAAATATCTGGTTTCAATATATCAAAGAATGTATTATTCATCAAAACACTTTAGTGCTATAAGAAAACATCAATGACATACAGGGTTAGTGACAAAAATATAAAACAATGTAGTTGGGGGATGACCTAGACATCAAACTATCGGGAACTCGGGCATATGAAAGAGGTAAAAACATTATGCCAGCTACTGTCTCTAGTGTATATTTGGTGTCTGTACGTTGTTGGATGGCATAGGAATGAATGTCATGTTCGTGTACTGATGTAAGGAAGGCGTCAAAGTCGTATCTGTTATGTATTAGCGCTGGAAATTCTAAAACAGAAGAATTGTTAAATGAGGCATGATAGAATCTAAGATCTTGTGTTCCTCTATGTCGTAACACTAGATGAAAGCTAAAGTTGATCTTAAAGCGACTAATTTGAGCATTGAATATCTTATACAACGTATCTGTCCATTTGATAGGCTTTTGTATCTCCGGGCTAATAAAGAAGGTGTATGTCGATAAATACTTGTTAATCTTGTGATGTGTCCTGATAGCTTCCCAATTTTCTCTATATATTTGTTGAATATCCGATGGAAGGACGTGTAGTGTCTCTGGTTCCCCGGCTGCTAAGATGCTCACTTCATCTTCTACCAGTTGTTCAAGAATATTCTCGTCTGGTTGTATCTGACTGTTAATTATATTGGTTTCATTTGGTGGTGTCGTCGAGGTTGTTGGTGGTGTTGTCTCTGATGGTGAAGAGGTAGTTGTCTCTGGTTCTGATGTATCCATACGTGGCTGATGACGTATTCGTTTGTGTTTTTGTAGATTGTCTTTTCTGTTGAAACGTTGTCCACAGATATGACATAAGTATGATTTCCCCTCGTGAATGGTCCGAATGTGGCGAGTGAGCTTATAGTTATCACGGAAGTCTTTGTCGCACACTGAACACGTGAAAGTAGATCTGGTGGCCATATTGATAAACTGTTTTTTTTTTTTCTTTCTTACAATCCGAAAAAATGTTCTGATGTATACAATGTTTCACTGTTTTATCAGAGGCCAACGAAACGAACAATGCTCACACCAAGTTTCACTGCTGTAGCCAAGTCACTACGTGAAAAATAGCTGGTTACTACACAATGCTCACACCAACCTGTTTCACTGCTGTAGCCAAGTCAGTACGTGAACAATATCTGCTTACTACACAATGCTCACACCAACCTGTTTCACTGCTGTAGCCAAGTCAGTACGTGAACAATATCTGCTTACTACACACTGCTCACACCAGCCTGAAGCACCTCTGTAGATACCCAAGTCAGCCCGTGAACTGGTACTGAGCTCACAAGAGACGCCGTCTATTTTATACACTGGTTCTGCACACGACGTAGCTGACGTGGCAGTTAGACAAGCTATTCTCACGCCTGCTTCCCACAAACCGGTGACTCATGCTTAATGACTTTTGCACATGGCGGTAATGACGTAGTCTCGGACATCCGCGTTCTTTATCACAAGGGGGTATGTGGTTTGTATAGTTTAGTCTGTATGTACAAGTGTGTCTGTACTGGTTGTGGTACCAGTAGTACTGGTTTGTGTGGCCCTCTTTGTGTTTGTAGGTCTGTATGTACAAGTGTATCAAGTGTGTATGGGTATGTCTGTGTATAGTTGTGATGACAGTAGTAATAGTATGGGTGTGTCTTTGTGCTTGTCTGTCTTTATGTGTATGTCTGTATGTACAAATGTGTCTGTGTGTGGTTGTCTTTGTGTTTGTAGGTGTGTGTTTGTGTAATTGATTATGGGTGAGTGTGTCTGTCCTTGGCTGTCTTTGTATTTGTATGTGTGTGTGTATGTGTGTATCTGTGTAATTGATTATGGGTGTGTACTTGTGTATAGCTGTTGTTGTGACAGTAGTAATGGTATGGTTTGTCTGTACTTCTGTATCTGTATGTGTGTACGTGTGTATGTGTTTCGTTGTCTTTGTATTTGTCTTTGAGTTTGCAGTAGGTGTGTATTTGTGTGTACTTGTGTATAGTTGTGATGACAGTAGTAATCCTAGGCGATGAGTATGTCTTTGTGTCTGTGCGCTTGTAGGTGTGTACGTACAAGTGTATCAAGTGTGTATGGTTGCCTTTGTGTCTGTACGTGTGTTTGTTTGGTTGTATTTGTCTTTGTGTGGATCAAGTATGTACTTGGTTGTCTTTGTGTTTGTCGCTACTATTCGTAGTAGTATTATCACTACTATTGATTGTTCTTCACTCTACCCACCACCATTGCACTATACGTACGTTCCCCCTAAAATTTCCACCACCATATATAACACCCCTCCCTCATCCGTGCCCTCTCTTTCTAGTAAGTACTACCACTCATCTCACAACCTCGCTTTCCAGAACCGAATACTTTTACCTTAATTACTTTCACACCAGGCAGGCCGAAAAAAATGTTCCCCCGCCGCCAAAAAACCCGTTCCCACAAAAAAAAATGTTCCCCCGCCCGCCAAAAAACCGTTCCCACCAAAAATCCCACAAAAAAAAAATTTCACCGAGTCGACATTTCTTACCCCTTTCAACCTAGCTAACAGCCTACATTACTCTCCAAATTACCCTACAAGTTCAGCCTGAAATCATGTGTCTGGAGAACGTCCTATACTACTCATGTAACTAGGTTGCCAACTAACAGTATACCACAACAAGCAATGATGAATAGACGAGAGGGAAGCAGAGGAAGAGGCCGACTACGCAAACGATGGACAGGGGGAAATAACAGAATCCATAGGCATCTCGATACATGAAGCCCATAAGCGGGCACTCTCCCACTGTTTCTGCTTCACCTCGACACCACAAGATACAGGAGGAACAAGATTAGATGACATGAGATGACACCCATGCATAATACTTGCAAACATAATGTAAACAGACAGACAGATAGACCGATCGACCGACCGAAACCAACCGACCCACCCACCCACCGAAAGACAGACAGACAGATAAGACTAGACAGAGTTAACGGCAGGCAGGTTGTGTGGTCGATACGACTAAGAGAACACAATTGAACAATCAGAACACACGCAGAACTATCAAAGAATTGGACTAACAAAGACGTCAACTTTTAGCATTGGAACATGGCTATCTATTATGAAGAAAGCCAACATGCGTTTAGCAATTAAACTGAAAAGTTAAGTATATATCGCGAGACGATACACATGCCTAAATCATATTAAGGGGATAGAATTACTCTCTCCGGTGCCAGCACCCCGTCGGATTGCCGGGGCGGTTACTTAACACACAGCAGCAGTTCATGAATAACCTGGCCCGTAAGGAATGGGAAAAGCAGACGCTGTCAGAAATTATGGTTTGGCGGGATAAACATGAAATAGTTGCTCCGGTAGAGTGTCGATTAAGTTCACAAACTGAGACAATTGGATGCACAGTTATTATGGAGTATCGTACGTCTTCCATCGGATTTCCTCCACTTTCCTCAACAGTTAATTACCTGTTTCATTATTATGTCTGCCGAGTTTAATGAAATTGTGTATCACGTGGTTGTAATACATTTCACGGTGATTGGATAGTAGGCGTTTAATTTGGAAATAAAGCGTTTCTTCGTGAAAAATGACTGTTTACATTTTGTGTCTGGTGTGTCTTGTTTCAGCGACAACATCAATTCAACTTTATATTGACAATGAAATGAAATATAAATAATATCAACATCATCACCATGTTCTTGATCGTCACTATCATTATGACATTAATCAAAAACTAGTCTTAAAGCGTAATCATGTCTGTCCATTGTCCCCGTTGTCTCTTAATCTCATAAATTCTCTTCAGCCTAGCGTTAGTCCCTGAGGTGAAAATCTCATCACAGAACTCATATAGGCAGATGCCACACCTCCTCTCAAATAGTGCTAAGGCAGTAGAAGAGTGAATCGTATTTGTCAAAATTAGAAGCGAACATCAAAATCTCTTATGAAAAGAACAAACAATGATAATAAGAATGTCCACAGACAAAACTGCACGTCAACAAAACAATTCAATCCACAAGAAGAAATTGAGAACGCCACAAAATTTGACTATATTAGTTCCATAACAGGATGGCCGAATGATTAGAGCGCTCGTTCTTAAACATCTGGTGTGCTGATGTCGAGGTAGCAGGTTCAGCCCCTATACTGGTCAGCTGAACATCGTCTTTGACTTGGAGACGTAAATTACAAGTATCTCTGAAGTCGGAGTGGGTTCGCCTGATGGCGAGCCACACTGCCAACCTAAAAATCAGTCCAGTGCACTAGAAGTAGTAGTAACTAGTATATGGACTACGCTTGAGTTCAAAAGGAGCGAGCGCAAAAAAAAAATACTGTGACAAAATCTTCAACGTGGAGTTCATGGAGCGAACTTAACAAATCCCAGTGAATCAAGAGGTGAAAAAAAAGACATTGGCTGTGGATAGGACATTCACTGAGAAAACCTGAGGATAATACAACTAGACGCTCTCTTGTCTGGAACCCACAAGACGAATGAAATCGCTGGATACCTAAAAACACGTGAAGAAGAGAATTACAGAGATGAATAACATTAGGAGGTCATGGGGGAAGCTTCAAGAGATAGCACAAGAAAAGACGTTATGGCATGGATTGGTCTATGCCCACTGGGAGATAAAGGACAGAAGAAGATTATATACCCAGTATGCAGCTTGGCGTCAAAAGGGGTCCTTAACTTACGTTTCTCAAACAGAGAGTGATAAGCATGCTTGCCATCTCTCACAAACGTGTCGTCCGTGGAAATACGTTTATGTATGGAGATAATGCTATGACAGATGTTGCCTTAGAAGTGTTAACGGCCCTTGTCGTTTTCTGCTGTCTTTCATTTCCCACTAGGGCACAGGCCATCAACTAATTCACGCCAGGTTCCTTGCAGGCGTCTTCGTGATTGGTTGGATGTTACAAATAAAGTGTTCTGCGGGTCGAGGTGGTCAGTCTCATGCCAATCCTCCTTACTAACCTTTTACGTGATGCATGGCAGATCACAATGTTGATATTCTTGGCTTCACGTATGAGCCGCGGTAAGACACTTGCGTGTTAACTGTATAGCTTTCGTATATACTAGCGCAGTGGTTCTCAACCGGTGGGGGATTCCCCTCAGGGGGGAATTTTAGGGTTTCGGGGGGGGGGGGGAAATTAAGATTATTTCAAGATCGTGTTAATACAAGAACCGATTACTTGATATTATTTTTCCCTTCATACTGTATGGTTCTGTACCTCACAGGGGCTTTGTGGTCTCGAGGTATGGTGTCCGCCTCGAGTGCTGGAGGTCCCGGGTTCAGGCCTCGGTGAGGACCGGGATTTATTTAAAAAATTCACCTGGACTTTCAGTAATAAAATTTCCCCTGGTCTCTGGGTAGTGAGATCGGACGCCCGTGTGTATTGTTGCGCACGTGAAAAATCCCTTGGCAGTTGAAAATCGAACAAGAGTAGCCTAACGGCGCTGACCGAGAAAAATTTCGGGTTAAAAATCTACCCAAAGTATTTCAGGATCCTCGCCGATGCAATGGAGTTCGTACATTGAGCTGAGTTTCTCCAGACTCAGGTTTGAGTTAGGAGGAAAACGGAGCACTTATGGGTTAAACCGTGTTCCGTGATGTTGATCCAACGACTAAACTAAACTAAACTAAAACGTCTCACCCTTCTAAAATTCAGTTTATAAAGTAAGTAGACCCACAAATCATGTTTTATATGGACGTATAGACTTGTTTAGTATGTGCTATTAAACTTAGCTTCCATTATTACGTATACTGTATAGGGGCGGGGCGGGGGAGGGATTTTTAGGTAGGAAATACGAAAGGGAGGAATGACGTTCTGAAAATATGGTGAAGGGGGGCACGGGCCAAAAAAGGTTGAGAACCACTGTACTAGGAAGTTAAAACACTCATCATCATCATCATCATGATGTGCCAGCCGATAAGCATGGGCGGTCATGTTTCGCCATCTCACGCGATCACCAGATTTGTGGGTCAGCTCAGTGTTCTTGTCTCGACCATACAACGTTGCAAAGCCATCCATATATTTACTTCTCGGCTTTCTCCCGTTCTCTTCCCCTCAATCTTGCCAGTTGTCATGAAGTTCTCCAATTTATTTCTTCTAAAAACGTGTCCAAAAAATGTGTGACTGTCTACGTCTAATTTCCCTAATCATTTTACGGTTTTCATTTGTTTCTTGTCTTTGTCATTGGTTTTTCTGCCTGTCCTTGGTATTCTTTGTATTTTCCTCAGAAACTACATTTCCACAGCCATCGGAGGCTTTTCAGCGTGTCTTCTCATTGTCCAAGCTTCATATCCATACAAAAGTACAGGTTCTATGTACTCATAGCACTTCAACACTCTTGTTCTCGTAAAACACTACTAAAGCAATCAATGAGGAAGAATGAAGGAAATAAAACGAATATCTACAGATCAGACCTCGATAGCATACATGAGCTTTGCAGAAACGCGCTGACCAGAATCTTCAGACATTGAACGGGTCGTTGTAGACTAACAGCACACATCCATTGAAAGGGTCTCACTGACTCTTCATCGTGGTTCTGTGGGGTACCAAAACAAACTCAAGAGCATGCTCTACAAGAATGCCCTATCTTCGTCATTCAGATAGACGAAATGTGCCCCAGAGGAGTTGGGTTGCTAGACGTCCGCAAAAAGAGGGCATGTCCTCCTTTTTAGCCCAATATTCTACGCCCGGCAGACAAAGCTAAACACCTTTAAAATGTCCGGTTTTTCTTATATTTTATGTTATAATTTTTTTATATATTGTTGTTACAACATACAATGTATCTAAACTCTACCGTATGTTTACATTGTTAAAAAGGCAGATTGAAGGAAACATTTATTTCACTGAAAGTCAGGGAGATGTTGAGAAGTCTTAAGGAAAATGGCCGAGAAGAAGAGAATAGTGTTATGGCAGATGCTAGGTTGGTGTATGAAGCATGCATTAGTTACTTAGAAAAGTGGTTGACACCTTTTGATGAATTTCAGTGCTTTGGTTGGATGTACTTAAATAAAATCAAAGACTGTACATTCGATAACCCTTTGACGTGCATTTTGTACTTGAAAGAGAAGGATATTATTGTAGGTGATGTGCGATTGTTTGACCATACTGCGATCTTAAATCATGTGCGCAAGACAAGAATGAACAAATATTTGAAAGACTCTTGCACGAACAGAGAAGTTTATTTTTCCAAAGTTGCCCAAATACATGTTGCTTTTCAGAGTTACTTAAAATTTTTGAAATTTCGTTTATTGGAAGCGTTCAAAAGAAGCCACGGAAGGCAGGTGGTGGATGAAATTTTGAGGACAGCCGACAGATATTTGTTGGTTATAGTCTCAAGTTTCGCGAGAGCAGGCAGAATATCTCTTTAGTGGGACAATGGCTGGGGTAACCCGGCCAATATGGTCACTGCCATGAAGGAAAGCAACGGCAAACTACCTTCTTTAAAAGTGCCTAGGTCATTATCATTCGCCTAAAGACAGATCATCGCCAGACAAGGACAGAAACATTAAAATTAGCAACATGGAATGTTAGGACATTAAATGACGACGAAAAATTAGATAACATCAAACAAGAAATGGAAAGAGAGCAAATTAATATTTTAGGGATGTGCGAAACGAGATGGACAGGAGCAGGCATCAAGATAGATGAAGATTTTAAGATTATTTATTCTGGAGGAGAAGATCGACAAAGGGAGGTAGCAATTATCTGGAACCGACAAGCATCAAAATCTGTTCAAGGATATTGGGCCGTGTCAGACAGAGTTCTACTAGTTAAATTAAGCGGCAGACCTTTTAGCATAAATGTTATTCAAGTATATGCCCCAACAGGAGAATCCAGTGAAGATAGTGTAGAGGAATTTTATAATGACATAGAGTCTGCTTTAAAGAAATGTAAAAATTCAGAAATAAACATCATAATAGGGACTTCAATGGGAAAGTAAGAAATCAAGGTGATAGATAAACAGTAAGAAACTATGGTTTAGGAGAGAGAAATGAAAGAGGATACAGACTTGTAGAGTGGGCAAAAGAGCAGGAAATGATTGTAGGAAACACCTGGTTTAAACAACACCCTAGAAGATTATGGACATGGAGGAGTCCTGATAGCAGGATTAGAAACCAGATTGATTACATTCTGATTAGCAGACGATTTAGAAATGTGTTAACAATAGCAAAAACAGTCCTCAGTGCTGATTGTTATAGTGACCACATATTACTTACAGGAACATTGAGGATAAAGTTAAAGAAAGTCAAGTATATAACAGGAAACACTAAATATGATTTGTGTACATTGAGTAATGACAAGGAAATACAAAACAAATTCAACATAGAAGTACAGAACAGATTTGATATATTGTCTGATCTAGAGATCCTATTCCAGGATGTGGATGATCAATGGGAAATGTTGAAGAATTCAATCAGTTTGGCTGCAGAAACAACTATTCCAAAATTAAAGAAGGTGGGTCGTAAGAAATGGATGACTGAAGAAATTTTATAACTAATGGAAACAAGAAGACTCAACAAAATAATTCCTGCCAAATATGAAGAAATTCACAGACAAGTCAGAATATTATGTAAGGAGGCAAAAGAAGCATGGCTTGAGAAAAATTGCTTAGAAATTGAAAAATACACACACAACAGTCAAAATACCAAATTAGTGCACAAAAGAATTCAGGAACTTACTAATAAAAGAACAAGTACATCAGCAGGCTGTCTAAAAAACTAAAGATGGCAAAATCATAATAGAAAAAGATCAGATTCTACATGTATGGTCAGATTATGTGAAAAACCTTTATGATGTTAACAGAGAGGAACAGTATGATTTTCGATTTAATAATGAAGGACCGCCAATTTTTAAGATGGAGGTTCGAAATGTTGTTAAACATATGAAAGCTGGCAAGGCCCCTGGTGCAGATAACATCACAACAGAAATGAGTAAAGCTTTAGAAGAATATGGAATAGATCAAGTCACCAGACTGCTGAACACATTAAATGATACCAGACATAGACCTTCTGAATTATGTAACTGTATTTATTGCAATCCTAAAGAAATCAGGAGCCTTGGAATGTGATCAACATAGAACAATTAGTATAATGAGTCACATCACAAAGATTTTGCTACGAATTATCATGCAAAGAGTGAGGAAGAAAATACAACCTGAAATAGGGGAAGAACAATGTGGGTTTGTAGAAGGAAAGGGTACAGTAAATGCTGTGTATATGCTGCGATCAGTTATTGAACTTGCTATAGAAGTAAACAAGGATGTACATCTTTGCTTTATTGACTACACAAAGGCTTTCGATAGAGTTAGACATGTCAACATAGTAGATATGCTTGCAGATCTACAAATTGATGGGAAAGACATTAGACTTATAAAAAACATATATTGGAAACAACAAGCTGCCATAAGGATTGATAATTAAGTGGGACAATATCAGCCTATTAAGAGAGATGTTAGGCAGGGAAGTCTAATGTCTCCAGATCTTTTTTCCCTATACAGTGAAAATATTTTAAGAAATGTAGAAGATATAAATGGAATCACCATTGGAGGACGAAACATCAATAACATTAGATATGCAGATGATACAGTATTGATTGCAGACAATGAGCAGGATCTGCAACAATTAGTAGATGCGATTGTTGCACACAGTGAACAACTGGGGTTAGAATTAAATTGTAAAAATACACAGATTATCGTCGTCACTAGGAATAACGAAATACCAAAATGCAATATACAAGTAAATGGGAATATTCTTCAACAAGTGAATCGGTACAATTATCTCGGAACAGTGGGACGCAGAGGTGTTTCCAGGGCACCAGGGCCGGGTTATATACTGGCCATGACCTATTGACGCGTCCTCGTCGAGCGTCCTGGGCAACAGGTCCCTTCGGGGTCCTAGCTAAAGTCAGTAGGATCGCCGATTCCTCCGAAGTCGGAGAGTGGCTGCCTGTACGGCGAGTAACCACCAGTCTGCACAGCAATAAGCCAGACATGGGACAACGGATACTCACGCAAACCTCAGGTCCTGTATGACATCACACTGATGTTGGACAACAGGATGTCTTCATCCGACATACAGGACTTCGCGTTGGAGCTCAAGCCAACGAACACAAGCAAGCAAGCAAGCATCTCGGAACAGTCATATCATCTGATGGGAGATGCCTTGAAGAGATTAGAACAAGAATCGCAATGGCGAAAGTAGCCTTTAGCAAGATGAAAAACATACTGACCATTAAAAAGATATCAATTGAAGTGTGAAAAAGAGTGTTGAGGTGCTACATAGAGCCTGTTCTTTTGTATGGATGTGAAACTTGGACAATGAGCAGTAAAAATGAAAAAAACTTCTGCAGAAATGTGGTTTCTTAGGAAAATGCAAAGAATACCATGGACAGACAGAAAAACCAATGACCAAGTACTACAGGAGACAAATGAAAATCGTAAATTGATTAGAGAAATTAGACGTAGACAGTCAACATTTTTTGGACATATTATGAGAAGAAATGGATTGAAGAACTTATTGACAACTGGCAAGATCGAAGGGAACAGACCAAGGGGAAGACCAAGAAGAAAATACCTGGATGGCTTGGCCACATGGCATGGTCGAGACAGAAACACTGAGCTGATCCACGTCTCTTGTGATCGAGTGAAATGGCGAGTCATGACCGCCCACGCTTTCCGGCATGGCACCTGATTGATTTATTCTTCTGTATCCCTGGTCACAATGGCAATGTGGAAAGACTGTTCTCCTTGATTAATGATCAATGGACGAAGGAAAGGAACAGACTCTTACTTGACTCTGTAAAGGGCATCATTCTCACAAATTTGAAGAATCTTACATGTGAACAGTTTTATTTATGCATGTGTGATTGCTAACGTGGATCTTCTACGAAAAGTTGGCTCCTCCGAGAAATATGTTGTGTAATTAATAAAGACTGTAAAGTAATAATTGTACAATCGGCTGGTTAAGTAATGTTTTTTAGCATTTCAAAAATGCCTCCATTGAATTTATATTTATTTTTTAACTCGATTGTTCTTAGTCGATTCAATAAGAGTAAGATATACTTATTGGCAGCTATTGTAATTAAATTGTACTGATTGTGGGTTTAATCTGGAACGATTCAAATGAAACATTCAATATGTCCTACTTTGTCCTCATTTTTGTCTTATTATATCCTCCTTTTGGTGCCCACGTATCTGGCAACCCTACACATGCGTGACCCTTTGTGACAAGCTATTTGAGACAAGTGAAGACCTCTGATTAATCGTCCTTTTCGCCACACATGTCTGAATAGATCATCTGCAAACGTTGATTGATGAAGCAGAAGAACAATTTTCGTCTCAAATAACGACGTCTATCCATTTTATATACAGTTAACTGTTGTTCTTAGATTTCCCCCGTCAAGATTTTGTTTCTTTCTTCGGTGGAACTAAAGATTTCCCATGAAGCTGTCAGTCTTGACGGACATGTTTCATTGATTGTTTCCTTTCTTTATTTGGACACGTATCTGTTTGTTTTCTCTCTCCATATGTGCACATATGTGTTTGTTTTCTCTCTCCATATGTGCACATATCTGTTTGTTTTCTCTCTCCATATGGAATAGAAAGAAAAAGCAGCGGCTGCAGCAGGAAATTGGAAATAAATAGGTATATTATGCTCCTGCGAGAAGAAACGTATTAAACATCAACACGTTGCACATACCTTACAAGGAGATCCATAGTCCCGAAATTTTTTTTTTTTTCCCCCGCGTTTCCATCCTGTTTCAGGATATTGCGGTCAACACCAGCATCTTTCAGCTGTATGTTGATTCCTAGGCTAGATTACGCTCATCAGCACGCCACGACTTTCTGAGCGACCGGCTCCATACTCTCATAAGTCACTTTTGCGATTCGAACGACTGCTAATTCTCGTCGTGTCACGTGACGAGAGTATTCGGGGTAGCGGAGAAAGCTGCTAACTCCTCGGCCATGGAGCCGGCTCATAGTCCCGAAATACAGGTGAAAATCCGAAATCAGAAGCACTCAATAAATATATAAAATGAATATTAAAATAAAATAAAATACACACAAACGCGTACAATACGACACGCGTACTCTCTCCATATGGACATATATCTGTTTGTTTTCTCTCTCCATATGGACACATATTTGTTTGTTTCTTCTCTCCATATGTTCACATATCTGTTTGTTTTCTCTCTCTATATGTGAGCGTGTTCTCTACTTTATTTACCATTATACCCAACACTCCAGGGTTCTCTACTGTATTTACCAGTATACCCAATACCCCCACCCAACACCACAAGGGTTCTCTACTATATTTAACATTATACACAATACACTGTTCACTATTTTATTTACCAATATTCCCAAAAACCCTAGGGATCTCTTTGCTTCAATTTTTATGTTATTCCGTTTAACTTCCTTATAAATTTCTTCTTGTGGTGCCCCGTTATGTGGAACTTGTTCATTTTTTCTCTTCAGTAATACATTTACGACTCTTTATGGTTCATTATGTGCCAGTTAGTGCCTGCCGCTGTACCGGGAACCGCAGAAGCGTAGTGACTAGACGGTGGCTGCCGTACCGGTGGTCAAGAGCTCGATCCGCGTCCGTATAGTTTTTTAATTGACCTGGGCTCCGAGGGCGACTAGTCTAGCATGGATACCAGGAAATGTCTTCTAAACTATAGGCATCCGCTGAGTGCAGTTTGGCATATACAAATATATAGGACTAGATCCATATATCCAATGCGCCTTAGTCGTGTAAGAGGACCTTTATTTTATTATCTTACTGCCGCGTGCAGTATATATCCTTACATTTATAGTGTATCCTTACTTTGATAGTGTATCCTTACACTGATATGTATCCTTACACTGATAGTGTATGTATCAATGTATTATATATCCTTACATTTATAGTGTATCAATGTATTATCTATCTTAAATCTGATAGTGTATTAATGTATTGTCTGTCCTTACATTAATAGTGTATCAAAGATTTATATATCCTTACACTGATAGTGTATCAATGTAGTATATGTAGTCTCTTATGTTGCTAGTGTATCAATGTAGTATCTAGCCTTACATTGATAGTGTATCAATACAGTATCTATCTTTATATTCATAGTGTATCAATGTAGTATATATCCTTACATTGATAGTTTACCACTGCATTATCTAGCCTTACATTGAAAGGGTATCCATACATTGGTAGTGTATCCTTACATTGATAGTGTATCCTTACATTGATAATATATCCGTACATTGATAGTGTATCGTTGTAGCATATTCCCTCTGACGTGTCTCCACATTGCCGCGGTAGAGAGGCTTGCGTGTTCCAAAGACCCCAACGGTATGCCGACAGTAGCACAGCTACTGGTAGGGTCTTCCATGTCGGACAGGTCAAGGGATAGAAACAAGACTAAGTGAGACACACACCTGCTGCCTTGCAGGTAGACTGGCGACAGTCAAAGGCCAGAGAAAAGCAAATCCATTGAACTACAAGTCCGAATCATGCGTACGATGCCACTACATTCCTGGTCCAGACACTTATTCTACGGCTCTCAGCTGAGGGATATGGCTGAACGCCTCTAAGTCAATATCTCCCGGATGTGAGGGCTGGGCCGACACTCACCCACTGCTACATGGAGGTGAGATGCTGAACCTGCTACATGCTTGGCCCAGACACTTGTTCTACGCCTTTCAGCTAAGGGATATTGTCGTGTCCTCCTTTAAAGTGTCGTCCCTGGAGTGAGGAGAGTCGACACCCACATTATAATATTTTTTTTTCCCTCTCAATATTCTGGAGAATCCACCAGCTTCCGTCCAACACACTCCCTCAGCCTATGGACACCTTTTCCTGTCACTCTCTCACTGTCGTACTATGCCCCTCTCATACTTCCCAACGCAACATACTCAACAACTCTTGCTTCTAACAATTAATAAAGATTAATTTATTAAAAGAAAAGTGTAACGAGTATGAGACGTGTATGCGAAGAAAATGTGTGACGTGTTCTATAAAGTGTGTAGAATCGGACTCTCAGACCACAACCCAGTCAGCTGATCCCAGCAAAGATAGTCCACAGCACGTTACGTCAGAACATGTACATCTCACCCAGTGCCGAAACCATCTTGCCGAATACTGCTTTGCCTCTGTAGACCTCTGGTAATCTAATTTCATGATCATCCGAAATAGACACCGGTGGTATTAACAGTTAATCATGGACCGGTTGCACACTACACAATGTCCGTTCCTATCGTTCCTTAAAAAAAAAAACTGCACAAGTCCTTTGTAGTGTGTACACAGTCATTAATGTTAATTGTTAATGTGATTGATCCTCACTCGTGTCTATCTAGCCTCACGTATCATGTCTTGTGTTCTATTACACGAGATTATATCACACTAGGTAACTATTATAATTAATGTTCTCAGTTAGTTACTACTGTCTGATGCTGTGTGGTGCATCAGTAATCAATTTTTTTTTCTCAGTTACGGGGTTACTTTTTTTCTTTTTTCTGGATTTTACTTTCCC
>JACEFZ010008050.1:0-30000 GCA_014155875.1 Cepaea nemoralis | reverse complement strand
CTACAACTTATGTGATAAAGCTAGTAAAGCTACAACTTATGTGATAAAGCTAGCAACTATATGAACATAGCTACGACCTATGTGATAAAGCTAGTAACTATATGAACATAACTACAACTTATGTGATAAAGCTAGAAACTATATGAACATAGCTACGACCTATGTGATAAAGCTAGTAACTATATGAACATAGCTACGATCTATGTGATAAAGCTAGTAACTATATGAACATAGCTACAAACTATGTGATAAAGCTAGTAACTATATGAACATAGCTACGATCTATGTGATAAAGCTAGTAACTATATGAACATAGCTACGATCTATGTGATAAAGCTAGTAACTATATGAACATAGCTACGACCTATGTGATAAAGCTAGTAACTATATGAACATAGCTACAACCTATGTGATAAAGCTAGTAACTATATGAACATAGCTACGATCTATGTGATAAAGCTAGTAACTATATGAACATAGGTACAACTTATGTGATAAAGCTAGTAACTATATGAACATAGGTACAACTTATGTGATAAAGCTAGTAACTATATGAACATAGGTACAACTTATGTGATAAAGCTAGTAACTATATGAACATAGGTACAACTTATGTGATAAAGCTAGTAACTATATGAGCATAGGTACAACTTATGTGATAAAGCTAATAACTATATGAACATAACTACGACCTATGCGATGAAACTTGTCACTATATGAACATAGGTACAACTTATGTGATAAAGCTAGTAACTATATGAACATAGCTATAACATGTATGGTAAAAACTCCCCTGCGGAGCAAGCACGACATTTGGGGCTTCTGATCGTCAGAAGTGCCCCCTTCCCGGAATTATGCAGCCCTTTATTTTTCTGACACTCTCTGGGGGCGGGCCTACCAAGGTTATGACTCCGGGTGTCTTTCTCCTGCCAAAACAAACCGTGTATCACCAGGAGTTGCCAGGTCAGACATGGTATAATTCAGACTTGATGAATTCAATATGAAACTTATCGCCATTAGCAAACACTGATATCAGCACATGAATGTTATAACACAGCAAGATAGTTCAGATCTGCAATCTAAAACCGGGACATTATGCAACTGCAGTCGCTATTCTTCTGCATTCCACCATTGTGTGCAAGCGACAAGACCCTTTGTCTGATGTAATTGGCTAGACGGGGCCACTGTGACAGATGTTGACTGGTTCAGCAAGCATAACTAATGGGTGCGTTCACTGAAAGCGCGCTTGAATCAACGTGCTTTTAAAGTTAAAATTTTTGATAAAGTAGGAAAATGGTTCTGAAATATGGATGTATAGAGAAACAGAAAGAACGAGGAATCAAATAGGTATTTGAGAAATAATGTAGACAAAAATGGGGCAACAGATAGAGATATTAAAATAAGACGACAAGAGGGGCTTTTATAGCACTAGGAAATGTTAGTTAGTTAGTTAGTTAGTCACGGTTCCAACTTCACAGCAACGGGTCGTCCCCATTATGCTCCGTTCCTGTGCCAGTGAATATCACATAAAACGCTCCCCACTGCCCAATGTGAAAAGTGGAAAAGACAGGAGTCTCGACAAACAACAGCCCGCACAGATACACTGTGCATAATGCCGCCGCC
This sequence comes from Cepaea nemoralis, assembly GCA_014155875.1. Classification (NCBI taxonomy): domain Eukaryota; kingdom Metazoa; phylum Mollusca; class Gastropoda; order Stylommatophora; family Helicidae; genus Cepaea; species Cepaea nemoralis. Next base: position 28,377 of record JACEFZ010008050.1, on the reverse strand, counting down.
AGAATGTCAACACAATAGTCCCCCACGAAACATCAAGTTTATCTCTGATGGAATCGGCAGTCATTTTCCCATCTGGATGTTTCCTAGATGTTCACCCACACAGTCCACGAAAATACAGTTCATCGTCGATGGCAGTGGCAGTCAACCAGAAGCCCAGCAACCACGCATTTCTGCATAAGGCAAAAACCGGTCAACTCTGGGACATAGCCAGCTGCCATCGCTCCGAACATGCAGTCACGTTCCAAAAAACCTCGGGCAGATTCAAAAGAATTTCACACGAAACTCACAGCTCACAGTGTCGCGCCACGCACTCACTCAGTAGCAGGGCGACGGAACCATAGCCTCCTTAGTCGCCTCTTACGACATGCGTGGTAGGCTACAGTGTTGCTATTCTTTGCTTCCCTTATGGGCCCCTTATGGACACACTAGGAAATGTATGGAAGTCAAAGGAATTGAAACTTCGCGCCAGGACATAGAATTTTTAACTGCAATGTTACATATATACAACTGCATGGTCAGGAAGATAGCAAACAACTTTTAAAATAAAATTATTAATTAACTGCAAAAAGTCATTAATTGTTGCCTTCGTGGAATAGTGAGAATAAAATAGTATAACAGAATCAAGAATGTAGAGCTCATGGAGATCAACTGAATATATTCCGGTGAATTACCAGGTGAGGAGAAGACGCTAGCGCTGATCAGGACATTAACTGAGAAAACCTGAGGACAATATAACTAGACACTCTCTTGTCTGGAACCCGCAATATAACTAGACACTCTCTTGTCTGGAACCCGCAATATAACTAGACACTCTCTTGTCTGAAACCCACAATATAACTAGACACTCTCTTGTCTGGAACCCACAATATAACTAGACACTCTCTTGTCTGGAACCCACAATATAACTAGACACTCTCTTGTCTGGAACCCACAATATAACTAGACACTCTCTTGTCTGGAACCCACAATATAACTAGACACTCTCTTGTCTGAAACCCACAATATAACTAGACACTCTCTTGTCTGGAACCCACAATATAACTAGACACTCTCTTGTCTGGAACCCACAATATAACTAGACACTCTCTTGTCTGGAACCCACAATATAACTAGACACTCTCTTGTCTGGAACCCACAATATAACTAGACACTCTCTTGTCTGGAACCCACAATATAACTAGACACTCTCTTGTCTGGAACCCACAATATAACTAGACACTCTCTTGTCTGGAACCCACAATATAACTAGACACTCTCTTGTCTGGAACCCACAATATAACTAGACACTCTCTTGTCTGGAACCCACAATATAACTAGACACTCTCTTGTCTGGAACCCACAATATAACTAGACACTCTCTTGTCTGGAACCCACAATATAACTAGACACTCTCTTGACTGGAACCCACAATATAACTAGACACTCGCTTGTCTGGAACCCACAATATAACTAGACACTCTCTTGTCTGGAACCCACAATATAACTAGGCACTCTCTTGTCTGGAACCCACAATATAACTAGGCACTCTCTTGTCTGGAACCCACAATATAACTAGACACTCTCTTGTCTGGAACCCACAATATAACTAAACACTCTCTTGTCTGGAACCCACAATATAACTAGACACTCTCTTGTCTGGAACCCACAATATAACTAGACACTCTCTTGTCTGGAACCCACAATATAACTAGACACTCTCTTGTCTGGAACATACAATATAACTAGACACTCTCTTGTCTGGAACCCACAATATAACTAGACACTCTCTTGCCTGGAACCCACAAGATAGGACACAAACTGAGAAAACCTGAGGACAATATAACTAGACACTCTCTTGTCTGGAACCCACAATATTTAGACACTCTCTTGTCTGGAACCCACAATATAACTAGACACTCTCTTGTCTGGAACCCACAATATAACTAGACACTCTCTTGTCTGGAACCCACAATATAACTAGACACTCACTTGGCTGGAACACACAATATAACTAGACACTCTCTTGTCTGGAACCCACAATATAACTAGACACTCTCTTGTCTGGAATCCACAATATAACTAGACACTCTCTTGTCTGGAACCCACAAGATAGGACACAAACTGAGAAAACCTGAGGACAATATAACTAGACACTCTCTTGTCTGGAACCTACAAGATAGGACACAAACTGAGAAAACCTGAGGACAATATAACTAGACACTCTCTTGTCTGGAACCCACAATATAACTAGACACTCTCTTGTCTGGAACCCACAATATAACTAGACACTCTCTTGTCTGGAACCCACAATATAACTAGACACTCTCTTGTCTGGAACCCACAATATAACTAGACACTCACTTGTCTGGAACACACAATATAACTAGACACTCTCTTGTCTGGAACCCACAATATAACTAGACACTCTCTTGTCTGGAACCCACAATATAACTAGACACTCTCTTGTCTGGAACCCACAAGATAGGACACAAACTGAGAAAACCTGAGGACAATATAACTAGACACTCTCTTGTCTGGAACCTACAAGATAGGACACAAGCTGAGAAAACCTGAGGACAATATAACTAGATACTCTCTTGTCTGGAACCCACAATATAACTAGACACTCTCTTGTCTGGAACCCACAATATAAATAGACACTCTCTTGTCTGGAACCCACAATATAACTAGGCACTCTCTTGTCTGGAACCCACAATATAACTAGACACTCATTTGTCTGGAACCCACAATATAACTAGACACTCTCTTGTCTGGAACCCACAATATAACTAGGCACTCTCTTGTCTGGAACCCACAATATAACTAGACACTCTCTTGTCTGGAACCCACAATATAACTAGACACTCTCTTGTCTGGAACCCACTATATAACTAGACACTCTCTTGTCTGGAACCCACAAGATAGGACACAAACTGAGAAAACCTGAGGACAATATAACTAGACACTCTCTTGTCTGGAACCTACAAGATAGGACACAAACTGAGAAAACCTGAGGACAATATAACTAGACACTCTCTTGTCTGGAACCCGCAATATAACTAGACACTCTCTTGTCTGGAACCCACAATATAACTAGACACTCTCTTGTCTGGAACCCACAATATAACTAGACACTCTCTTGTCTGGAACCCACAATATAACTAGACACTCTCTTGTCTGGAACACACAATATAACTAGACACTCTCTTGTCTGGAACCCACAATATAACTAGACACTCATTTGTCTGGAACCCACAATATAACTAGACACTCTCTTGTCTGGAACCCACAATATAACTAGACACTCTCTTGTCTGGAACCCGCAATATAACTAGACACTCACTTGTCTGGAACCCGCAATATAACTAGACACTCACTTGTCTGGAACCCACAATATAACTAGACACTCGCTTGTCTGGCACCCACAATATAACTAGACACTCTCTTGTCTGGAACCCGCAATATAACTAGACACTCACTTGTCTGGAACCCACAATATAACTAGACACTCGCTTGTCTGGCACCCACAATATAACTAGACACTCTCTTGTCTGGAACCCACAATATAACTAGACACTCTCTTGTCTGGAACCCACAATATAACTAGACATTCTCTTGCCTGGAACCTACAATATAACTAGACACTCGCTTGTCTGGAACCCACAAGGCCGACGAAATAGCGGGTGACATAAGGCACACGGAGAAGTAAATTACAGACAGAGATGAATAATATGGTGAGACATAGAGGAAGCTGTAGGAGATAGCGATAGGTGGGATGGCTTGGTGAGGTTTGGCTGAGGGCATATGAGGGAGATAGCAACAGATAGGACAGCTGGACGAGGGTTTGTTGAGGGCCCTTGACTCAATGGGAGATAAAGGGCAGAAGAGGAAGACGAGAAGTTGTTTAACAACATGAATGTATAGAGCAATAGGAAGAATATCATGACAGATGAATAAATCAAATAAAGAAGTAAATCAAAAACTCCATCCATCATCATGTGCCATGCAGATAAGCGTCGGCGGTCATGTTTTGTCATCTCACTCGATCACTGAAGAAAACATTAACCAGCGAGGTCATTGTCTGACAGTGAAGGTCATGTGACCATGTTAAAGACAGACAGCCCCCTCTTGACAGTTGTTCTAGGGTAAAAGTGGAGGAGAATAGTACATGAGGAGGACAATGTTGCGTGTGGGTGGACAGCATCAAGAGGTTGATTGGAAGAATCCTGTATTAATGAACTGTGCAGACGACTGCGGAGAGTAATAGAGACTCAGTATAGTCGGTTTTCAATAGGAAGATGGAACTTGATGATGATGGTGTTATGGTGGTGATGATGATAATGATCATTATGCTGGTGACTATGATGATGATGATGATGATGGTAATGGTGATGATGATGGTGGTGGTGGTGGTGGTGGTGGTGGTGGTGGTGGTGGTGGTGGTGGTGGTGGTGGTGGTGGTGGTGGTGGTGGTGGTGGTGGTGGTGGTGGTGGTGATGATGATGATGATGATGATGATGACGATAATGAGACGACAACGATGATGATGGTGATTGTCATTATGAGAAAAGTTGGCTGGCACAGCTGCTTTGATGCTCTCACTTCATATCTCTCATTGTTTTTGTAATAATAATTACAACACACAAAATAGCGATTAGCCAGTCTAGCAATAATCAACTGACAGAACACGTCGTGTGTAACAGATGGTGTTTGGTCCAGTAGTCATGAGTGGACCGTAACAAGGCCGTTCACCTCGTTTACTTGCAACAGTAGCAAGTTATTCACAACGTAACAAGGCCGTTCACCTCGTTTACTTGCAACAGTAGCAAGTTATTCAACACGTAACAAGGCCGTTCACCTCGTTTACTTGCAACAGTAGCAAGTTATTCAACACGTAACAAGGCCATTCACCCCATGTTATTCAACATGAACGAGCACAACATATTGTTTTGTTTTTAGTTTTTTAATTTAATTGTTGCACTGGGCTGATTTGTGCGTGTGCGTTGGTTATAACTATTACCAGTGTCCCGCGCCATCAGATGAACACATTACGACTTGAGAGGTACTAGTAACTTACGTCCCCAAGTCAAGGACGAGAAGTCAAAATTTAGTCCAGCTGACTGGTTTAGGGGTTGAACCCGCTGATTCGACATCAGCACACCGGGTGTTTAACTGGTTAGGTCTATGGGAAGATTAATCGTCATAAGAGACTTTCCGTATCCGCCCTAGGTTTATATACAATAGTGTTCCCCGTGCAACCACCTTTAATTTTATATGTAACACAGCATGTCTGCTACCATATTAACAACTGTTAAGTCATAACTGTGACACACCCCTACTTCCCATTTCCCACTATCCATTTTTGTTTGGTCCAGACCTACTTTGGCACTGAATCTGTTATACACGAGACCACTGATCCATTCGGCCAGACTGACCTCCAACACCAGATATAACCAGGCCGCTCGACACATAGAAACATACACGCTGACACAAGCTGACACATAGAAACACACGTGCAACTGACACATAGAAATTGACACATAGACACACACAAGCTGTCACATAGAAACATACATGCTGACGAATAGAAACACACACGCTGACACATAGAAACACCCACGCTGACACAAGAAACACACAAGCTGACACCACGAAATATACACGCTCACACAAGTTGACGTATAGAAACCCACATGATGGCACAAGCTGTCACATAGAAACACACGCTGACACAAGCTGACACGTAGAAACACACATGCTGACGCAAGCAGACACATAGAAACACACAAGCTGACACATAGAAACACACACGCGGACACAATCTGACACATATAAACACACATGCTAACACAGAAACACACATGCTGACACAAGCTGACACATGCAAACACACGCTGACACGTAGAAACACACATGCTAACGCAAGCAGACACATAGAAACACACATGCTGACACATAGAAACACACATGCTGACACAAGCTGACACATAGAAACACACACTCGGACACAAGCTGACACATATAAACACAGATGCTGACACAGAAACACACATGCTGACACAAGCTGACACATACAAACACATATGCTGCACAACCTGACTCATAGAAACACACATGCTGACGCAGGATGACCCAAAGAAACGCACAAGTGACACAAACTGACACATAGAAACATGCATGCTGACACATAGAAACACACATGCTGACACAATCAGACACATAGAAACACATATGCTGACACAAGCTGACACATAGAAACACACACGCTGACACAAGCTGTCACATATAAACATACATGCTAGCACATAGAAACACACACGCTGACACATAGAAACACACACGCTGACACATAGAAACACACATTTGACACATAGAAACACACATGCTGACACAAGCTGACAGATAAAAACACACGTGCTGACGCAAGCAGGCACATAGAAACACACATGCTGACACAAGCTAACACATATAATCACACATGCTGACACACAGAAACACACATGCTGACGCAAGCTGACACATAGAAACACACACGCGGACACACGCTGACACATATAAACACACATGCTGACACAGAAACACACATGCTGACACAATCTGACACATACAAACACACATGCTTTACAAGCTGACACAAAGAAATACACATGCTGACACATAGAAACACATGCTGACCCAAGCAGACACATAGAAACACACATGCTGACACAAGCTGACACATAGAAACACACATGCTGACACATAGAAACACACATGCTGACACAAGCTAACACATAGAAACACACACGCGGACACAATCTAACACATAGAAACACACATGCTGACACAAGCTGACACATAGAAACACACAAGCTGACACATAGAAACACACATGCTGACACATAGAAACACACAAGCTGACACATAGAAACACACATGCTGACACACAGAAACACGCATGCTGACGCAGGATGACACAAAGAAACACACAAGTGAAACAAACTAACACATAGAAACACACATGCTGATACATAGAAACACACATGCTGCCACAAGCAGACATATAGAAACACACATGCTGACACAAGCTGACACATAGAAACACACATTCTGACACAAGCTGACACATAGAAACACACATGCTGACACATAGAAACACACATTCTGACACAAGCTAACACATAGAAACACACATACTGACACAATCTAACACATAGAAACACACAAGCTGACACATAGAAACACACATGCTGACACAGGCTGACACATAGAAAAACACATGCTGACACATAGAAACACACATTCTGACACAAGCTAACACATAGAAACACACATACTGACACAATCTAACACATAGAAACACACATTCTAATACATAGAAACACACATACTGACACAATCTAACACATAGAAACACACATGCTGACACAAGCTGACACAGAAACAAACATGCTGACACAAGCTGAAACATGGAAACACACACGCTGACACATAGAAACACACATGCTGACACATAGAAACACACATGCTGCATAAGCTGACACATAGAAACACATGCTGACACCAGCCAACGCTTCAATAGTAGCATAGTCATCGTAGTTTGCGCTCATTTGCTGTCTGTTATCAGCTCGTCACGCCTATGTTTGCCCCACTTGAACAGATTAATCACGTGATATCATGGCCTGTGTGACAGTTCGTGTCGGAGATATCTAAATTCTTCTTGCCAACTTCTTCGGGATACAAGACTTTTATTTTTCCACAGGCCATGTCCATGTTGTGTACTTGTGTGTGAAGGGGTGTTGTCGTTGATCAGTCCAAAAGTAAAAGAGACATTTGTCCTGAGTTTGATCACCTGGATCGACAGTGTAAGGGATTTGAACCTGCATTATCAGAACGTCATTTTAAATTCAACATATGGCATTATTATAACTCAATGAGGGAAATCCCAACTGCACCTCCACGCGGCAGAGGGTGGGAAACGCACCACAGTGTGGCAAACGTAGTTCTGGGGACCGAGTGTCCGCCGTCTTAAGTGGACACTTCTGGGGTGTTATTTGCTGTTAGCGAGAGTTACTCACTTAACATGGTAACATAACAGCTTGGCATACACGAAAACGTAGTCTACGTTTCGATTCGGAAATCAATGGGAAACTACCACATTATACAAACAAAGAAACTCACGGTGAAAGAAGAAAATCGAGGTTCTTGAACTTAATGCCACAGAAATGTTCTAAGAAGTGGCGTAAGCAGTTTCCTGCCTGCAGTGGTTCTGTGATGTGATAGCGCCCTTACGTGTGTAGGCCAAGAGCAATGAGGAATAGCTGGCCAATCTTTTCCTCATTTTGGCAAGCGACGAGTCCAGCCGCCGAAGTGATGTGTAATACGGCCGAAATATTTCAATTTCGATGACATACTTTAGTTTATGACCTAGTTTTCAGCGATGATCAGATCTTGTTGAATGTTGAATATTCTTAGTTTTTCTTCATGTTGGTCCACAATTATTCTAGGAACTGAGCGTTGAACAGCTTCACTCCACGTCTCACAGCAAATGTGTACCGACATGCGCAGTGCTATAAAGAGTCATAGTCCACGCGGGGCCAGATTAGAATAACCGTGAAACTTGTGGAACGTATCTGTCTGATGCTAGACTGATTGATGATGTTGTGATGTACGTGTGTGCAAAATATTCCGTATCATTATACCGCGTTAAAATGTCAGCAATGACAACTTGATAAGAGCGCTCCTTCTTAAACATCCTGAGTGCTGATTCCAAAGTAGCGGGTTCAACCCCTACAACTGTCAGTTGGGCTAAAATGTTGATTTCTCGTCCTTGATTTTTGGACGTAAAATACAGGTACCTCTGAAGTTGGGTTCGCTAGACGTGAGGTATACTGATATGTAGGAAAGCTAATCCACACGCAAACATTAGTCCACTGCACTAGAAGTGGTAGCCCGTGTATGGACTGCTCTTGAGTTCGAGGCGAGAGAATGCAAATATATCTCAATGCAATAACAACACACATAAGGACAACCTATAAAACAATATGTCTACAAATATTCTTACCACCGGAGAGAAATTACAGAAAGCGAGCAGTTGTGAATAGCTAAGTTCACTGGAGACGGGCGACGCTAATGTGATGTTAGTAAGTTGCATATCCTTTACGGGACAAGCAATCAACTCCAGCATCTTTTTTGGATTGTTTGTGATTTCTGGGCAAGTTTAAGTTCAGTGTTTAGCCATTGCTTTCTGGGCGAACGGCACCCATACCTATGTATGGAAACCAACGCAAGGCGAGCTGCTTCCAAATCGTGTTTCGAGTGTGGTTCTGCGGGATTATGAACTGTATTCGTAACCCCTTCGATGCAGATGTGATGACAGAAATTAAAATACGAAAAAATATTATTCTGGGAAACTGACGCAATTATAACCATCATGGATCGGTATAGATAAAACAGCGACAATAGGACCACTAACGGCATGCATATTTCATGTAGCAACTTACGGCTATGAAACTAGGACATTTCACAAAGCTTAAAAGAACAAATATGCCGTTGACATAAGTGTTTCAGAAGAGAATTAAAAATTCATTGGAGGAAATAGAGAAAAATACAGATCTATTCAATAAGGATCTAGTATTAGAGAAGATGGGTATTAAAATATATAAATAAAATTGAGAACATCGAAATATTTTGGTAGTGTACAGCGACGAATGGGTGGTAAAGATATTTATGGGGGAGGGGGAGGTGACAGGGAAGCGGAGATGGCGAGGACCACAACGGAGATGGATTCCAGATGTGATAGACAATGTACACGTGACAGCAACTATTACCTGACAGCTGGTTTGTGGAGGACCGGAAGTGCCACAGACTGTCATGGTGGAAAAGTTCAGTACAGGACAAGTCAGCTAGACGATGATATCATACAATATACAAACCCCCAACACATCCGGCTAACATGGTGATATCACACAATATACAAACACCTAACACATCCGGCTAACATGGTGATATCACACAATATACAAACACCTAACACATCCGGCTAACATGGTGATATCACACAATATACAAACACCTAACACATCCGGCTAACATGGTGATATCACACAATATACAAACACCTAGCACATAGGGCTAACATGGTGATATCACACAATATACAAACACCTTACACACAGGGCTAACATGGTGATATCACACAATATACAAACACCTAACACATAGGGCTAACATGGTGATATCACACAATATACAAACACTTTACACACAGGGCTGGCTAACATGGTGATATCACACAATATACAAACACCTAACACACAGGGCTAACATGGTGATATCACACAATATACAAACACCTAACACACAGGGCTAACATGGTGATATCACACAATATACAAACACCTAACACACAGGGCTAACATGGTGATATCACACAATATACAAACACCTAACACACAGGACTAACAAACAGGAATCGGCGAAGAACGGGTAAACGACTTCCGCGTATAGTGATAAAGCGATGTAATGTTACAACTTTGGTAATAGACTTATTGTTATAATATGGAGGTATGAAACGTAAGATAACTCCTCAATCACTCCCGCAGCGTGTACTGGGTGTATGTAAGGTCTCACTACACTTTGTATGTAGAACAAATTTGAAATTCCGTTGATAACACCATTTTGTTTGGAGTGCAAAGAATTACTCCAGCAGACGACAAACATTCGCTGCATATTGCTTCACGATGGACTGTAGAGCACATTTTTGATGACGTCATGTACTTCATTTTTTCAAATGTGTTCTACATACAAAGTGTAGTGAGACTTTACAAACACCCGGTATTTTCCAGATGCATTCACACACTCTTCGTTATTGCAATTTTGTCGTTATATAAATACCCTTGGAAAACGAGACTTTAAGTGAAACGACGTATAACGAAAGACTATTTACTATAGAATTAAATGAAATACAGTGTATTATGCAATGTTTGTTTTGATGGTTGTTATTTATTGGCTAAACAGAGGTGGGCTGGAGAGAGAGTGGTATAGTTATCGGGACGTAGAGGCATTAAATTCTGCCTCTTCATTTGAGGACGAAACTGTAACCTCTTCCTGCCTCTTTTCCTGACTCTTCTCTGCTTGAACAAGGAATGTGTCCAATGTCTGTTGCACAGCCTTTATCCTTTTCTCTAAGTAAAGCTCCTTGTAACAGTTGATGGCGCTTGTTACTGCTCTCCACACTTGTGGGCTCCGTTCTCTGTTCGGGTCATCTTCATTTATTATGCCCATTGCCATATCAATCAATTGAAATAATTGTGAGAAACGTTCATCTGTCAACATTCGAGTTGAGGTGGGGGTGCGGGGGGTGTTGTAACAGGGTGCTCCTCTTACTCTTCTAACTTCACCTCAAGAGTAACACATTTCCTGGTTCTCTTACAACCGGACACACTATCAGCAGTTACTGTGTGCTTTGAACTCATAATTATGGGTGATTACACGATAAAATCCTGGGAAAATGCACTGCACAAAATGTAAAATGGCGACGTTAACGCAAATCGGACAACAACAACTGAGTAAGGAGACGTCCCACAGCGGTAAAACTACGCGGCACTACATAGTTCCCACGCAAGCTAGCAAGAGAGCGCAGCATAGCAACACGGGTGGCGACGTTATCGCGGAACGTAGCGACTTAAAGTGAAGTTATGTCCCCCATGTGACAACGACGTTATTGCGAAACGTGTAAACCGAAGCGACGTATAGCGGGGCCTCCCTTTACAACCAAAAGTGAAACAATGCAGGTTAGATCTCCTGGTCAACTAAATGTACAGATAAATCGTACACCCCAAGAATTTAAATATCTAGGAGGTATGATCATAGAGGATGACAAAATAGACAGGGAGAAATAGAAATTAGATGTCCAAAAGTTTATATACTGTATTTACCATCTTCAATACTGAAAATCCAATTATACCTAAGTCGGCAAAACGATAGATAATAAAATAGCAAATACGGATCAACCGTATGCTACCAATGTGAAACATGGCTACGAGGGTAAGTTAATAAGTAAGTCACAAATGGCTGTAAAAAAAATAACTACGCATGGTAACAACTTGAAACTAGTTTAGTTTTATACATACATTGTCCCTTTATTTCTCAACATAATTTCCACCAACATTGATGCACTTATCCCATCGTTTTATCAGTCCTCCCAAACCGGCAGCGTATAACTGCATGCTTTGTTTTCATTTGCCTGCCATTCCACAGAACTGTGTGACTTAACTTTTTCTACCCAGCTATACACCGCTTTACGGAACAAACATTTGTCAGCATAAACACTGACAACCCACCTTGACGGCAGATATTTCGCGAATGACGCCGAAGTTGAATGTGAAGTGAAAACGTAGTTTAGAAAACAGAGCACGCAGTTCTATGCAGCCGGTTTGGGAGGACTGATAAAAGGTGGGATAAGTGCATCAATGTTGGTGGAAATTATGTTGAGAAATAAAGGGGCAATGTATGTATAAAAATAAATTGGTTTCAAGTTGTTATTATAGTTAGTTATTGTGCTACAGCCATTTGTGACTTACTTATTGACTTCCCTCGTATTATCCAAATATCATTTCCACAAAATCAACACCTGAGAGATGAGTTTGTCTGAGAACAGCTGCCAGGTAATAGAGCAAAACAAAAAAAGGAAAAAAAAAACTGTATAAAGTGACAAGAGGACGCCCTAGGTGAAAATGGATTGACGCCATCAAAGGCATTGTACAATCACAGGGAATGACACTATTCAGTGACACAAATCGGGAGCTGGAACGTCAACTATTCCTTCCCATGAGGCATGAAAGCAAAAGTGGAAGATGATGATAATGATAGCCATTTCGTTACATTTTCATAATCTGTTTAATTGTAATGGGAAAAAATTGCTTTGCATCCCCCAAAAGTTATGCCTTCGCAAATACTTATTCATGCAATAAAAAAAATATGTAATAATGTATTTTATTGGCACCTTACCGTCTTGACAGATGATAGTTTGTTACACTGTACTTCGAAAAAGTTATAAAAACTACAACTCAAGTCGGAGACCAGGAAGGAAGTAATACCTCTCCATAGCACAAAATTTGAGTTGAATTTGAGAGGCCATGTTGTGTCCATGCAGTATGAGCACTCTCTCGTCCTGCCTATTTTACTCATGGGTCGACTTCGGAATCCAGGTCTAATTGTAAACATCGGCCTGGATTAGAACCCATGACCAAAGATCCGGTAGGTGGCTAGTTGCCGGGGCATCCAGGATATATGGTGCTCAGCATCATCACGTGTCATGCCGATAAGCGTCACGTATCCGTTATCTCACACGATCTCCAGAGTCGTGGATCAGCTCTGTGATTTTAGTCTCGATTTTGACATGTAGCCAAGCCATCTATAATATTTGCCTTTCTGTCTGCCTTTTGTTCTTCTCCCCTCAATCTTGCCAGTTGTCACCAAGTTCTCTTCTTATAACTAGCCAAAAAATTGTGACTGTCTACGTCTAATTTCTCTAATCAGTTTGCGGAATTCATTTGTTTCCTATATGACTAGCTCGTTGGTTTTTCTTGTCTGTCCGTGGTATTTTATATTTTTCCGCCGAAACTACATTTCCTCGGCCATTAAATGTTTTTCAGCTTGTCTAATCATTGTCCACGATCCACATCCATACAAAAGTTCCTGTTCTATGTAGCACTTCAGCACTCTTTTCCTCGTCGCAATTGACATCTTTATGTAGTGCTAACCACATATTTCTATACCCATCCACATTGGATGGGTGATGCGATCAATACTGTTATACTACGGACACATTTCTGAGTGCTTATTCCCCCCCACCCCCTCAGCAAATAAAAGTGGGTAATATACTGCTTCTCTCTGCTTTACTCTAGTTGCACACACTACTGATCATCTCTGCAATTTGAGTTTTCCATATTGCGACAATTGTATGAAGGATTGTTCTTCGAACAAATCTATGTATGCTGATTCTCCATCAGCAGGAAAAGGTTGGTAATATATACTAATTCCTGCTGTACTCTAATTGTGTATGCTACGTAGAACACTACTGTGTGCTCTTTCCATCTGACGACAATTCTATGAAGGACAGCACTGCGAACAAATCTATGCGTGCTTCTTCTCTATCCGCAGGTAAAGATGTGTATTATGTACTTATTCCTGCTGTACTATAGCTGTATGCACTACTGAACAGCAATGCTGTATGCACTACTGAACAGCAATGTCGTGTGCTCTTTCCATGTTACGACAATTATATAGAGACGAGAGCAATCTATAGCCATTAAGAATTACTTATGTCACATTCTGTATGTGTCTTTCACACTGAAGAATATTTCATGAACCTCTCTATTGATTAGTTCTTCTGCCTAGAAATGTTCTGTTTCTTTATACTAGTCTATTTATTTAATATTACGTGCACAAAAGATTCTAACTGTGTGCCTGCCAGCAGTCGGTGGTGAGGCAGCAATTACTCAAACAGAGGTTATGGCGCGTAAGATCAACAACCGTTAAACCGAGACCTATGTCGCATACTGTCTTTAAGGTGTAAAGTGTTAAGCCATGGAGGAGCGGCTGGCCGAGAGGCTAGAACGCTGGACTCTCATTCGGGAAGCCGGGGTTCGATCCCTCGGTAAGGTGTCGGATTTTTTTCTGTCGGGGGCACAAAGAAAATCCTAACCTGCACAGTTCGCGGCGACTGCATTAGCCAGGCGGCCTTTATTCCTCAGGCTCAAAGACCCCTCTGCCATACACCGCAAGGTACTATATTGGCAGTAAATGACAGTAAATGACAGTTAAGCCTTCACAAATTCCAGGCCGTGGTGTGACGACGTGAGGTGCCCATTTTCCATCCTCGCTGTCTTTGCTTTAAAGGCGATTCGCAGAAAATGCTGAAAAACTGTCCTCTACTCGTGTCATTTCGATGTAGCTGCTTAGGGGTTGGTGAAAAGCAGTTTCACAATAGCCCTATATATCAAGATGAGGGCACGAAATCAGCCGTGGGAGATTTGGAAGCAAATCATCTTGCCTTGATTTCCATGGTGGTTCGGAAAGCAAGGGCAAACTACTGAACGTAAAATTGGCCTGTAAGTCACAAACAGCCAATGGGGGTCGATTGCAACGTTCTTTACAGGGTTTCAAACTAACTAACCCGTATCATGAGCATGGATGGGCCCCAGAGCTGTAGTTGTCGGAAACAAGAAGTCTTCAACTGCTGAAGTTTTGAACTGGAACAATAGTTTTGATACGCATGGGCACATACATGTATGCCACAGTGGCTCCGTCAAGTGTAGTGATTCTGCTAAAACCACTACACTCCTCCTTCTTCTATTTCCTATGTGAATGCACTATGCACTGATGAACGAAAGATGAGTGATTGGAAGGGCCGAATGTAAGACGGGACTGCGTGCCCAATTTGTTACCCTTTGAAAATAAAGTTCGTTCGTTCGTTCGTTCGTTCGTTCTTTCTTTCGTTCGTTCGTTCGTTCTTTCATTCGTTCTCTATATTAGTGGTTCTTTTATACCATTACACCCACTCCATCATCTTCTATTCTGTGCAAGCATCAATTAATGAATGTATGTAGTTTAATAGTGACTGCTTGTGGTGTTCTCTGTTTCATAAATAGACTAAGTTTGGAGCTAGGCTTAATGTCTTTATACTTCCATACATTTCCGAGTGCTATATCCACCAGACTACAGAAGACATTATGAAAATGTATCCTCTCTTCGGTGATATCAGACCCCAAACTAACAGAAAGGAGGTAAAAGTTAAAAAGAAACTGTGAGGAACTCTCGACAGCTTCACGCTGACGACTGGATTCATGGAGGCAATACGTCGCTCTGTTTGGTCGTGTAATCACACGTAAATATGATCGTAGGAGAATAAAACAGTAACTTGTTGTGGAAAGACATTAACGAAAAATACGAAGACAGTAGCGTGGGGTGGGAAGACAGTAACGTGTTGTGGAAAGACAATAGCATTTGGTGGGAAGACAGTAACGTGTTGGGGGAAGCAGTAGCGTGTAATTGGAAAAAAGCAGCGTGCTGTGGGAAGACAGTAGCGTGTTGTGGGAAGACAGTAACGTGTTGTGGGAAGACAGTAACGTGTTGTGGGAAGACAGTAGCATTTGGTGGGAAGGCAGTAACGTGTTGGGGGAAGCAGTAGCGTGTAATTGGAAAAAAGCAGCGTGCTGTGGGAAGACAGTAGCGTGTTGTGGGAAGACAGTAACGTGTTGTGGGAAGACAGTAACGTGTTGTGGGAAGACAGTAACGTGTTGTGGGAAGACAGTAGCATTTGGTGGGAAGGCAGTAACGTGTTGTGGGAAGACAGTAGCATTTGGTGGGAAGGCAGTAACGTGTTGTGGGAAGACAGTAGCATTTGGTGGGAAGGCAGTAACGTGTTGTGGGAAGGTAGTAGCGTGTTGTGGGAAGAAAGCAGCGTGCTGTGGGAAGACAGTAGCGTGTTGTTGGAAGACAGTAACGTCTTGTGGGAAGACAGTAACCTGCTGTGGGAAGACAGTAACCTGTTGTGGGAAGACAGTAACGTGTTGTGGGAAGACAGTAACGTGTTGTGGGAAGACAGTAACCTGTTGTGGGAAGAAAGCAGCGTGCTGTGGAAAGACAGTAGCGTGTTGTTGGAAGACAGTAACGTCTTGTGGGAAGACAGTAACGTGTTGTGGGAAGACAGTAACGTGTTGTGGGAAGACAGTAACGTGTTGTGGGAAGACAATAAAGTGTTGTGGGAAGACAGTAACGTGTTGTGGGAAGACAGTAACCTGCTGTGGGAAGACAGTAACCTGCTGTGGGAAGACAATAACGTGTTGTGGGAAGACAGTAACCTGCTGTGGGAAGACAGTAACGTGTTGTAGGAAGACAATAACGTGTTGTGGGAAGACAATAACGTGTTGTGGGAAGACAGTAACGTGCTGTGGGAAGGCAGTAACGTGTTGTGGGAAGACAGTAACGTGCTGTGGGAAGGCAGCAACGTGCTGTGGGAAGGCAGTAACGTGTTGTGGGAAGGCAATAACGTGTTGTGGGGAGACAGTAACATGTTGTGGGAAGGCAGTAACGTGCTGTGGGAAGACAGTAACGTGCTGTGGGGAGACAGTAACGTTTTGTGGGAAAACAGTAGCGTTTTGTGGGAAAACAGTAACGTGTTGTGGGAAGACAATAACGTGTTGTGGGAAAACAGTAGCATGCTGTGGGAAGGCAATAACGTATTGTTGGAAGACAGTAACGTATTGTTGGAAGACAATAACGTGTTGTAGGAAGACAGTAATGAGCAATTGGAAGACAGTAGTGTGTTGTAGGAAGACAGTAACGTGTAATTGGAAGAGAGTTGTGAGTTGTAAGAAGACAGTAACGTCGTGAGGGAAGACAGTAACGTCGTGAGGGAAGACAGTAACGTCTTGTGGGAAGACAGTAACGTGCTGTGGGATGATAATAACGTGCTGTGGGAAGACAATAACGTGCTGTGGGAAGACAGTCGTTTTGTGAGAAGACAGTAACGTGTTGTTGGAAGACGGTAACGTGTTGTTGAAAGACAGTAACGTCTTGTGGGAAGACAGTAATGAGTAATTGGAAGACAGTAGTGTGTTGTCGGAAGACAGTAACGTGTTGTTGGAAGACAGTAACGTGTTGTTGGAAGACAGTAACGTCTTGTGGGAAGACAGTAATGAGTAATTGGAAGACAGTAATGTGTTGTAGGAAGACAGTACCGTGTAATTGGAAGAGAGTTGTGAGTTGTAAGAAGACAGTAACGTCTTGTGGGAAGACAGTAACGTGTTGTAGGAAGACAGTAACGTGTTGTGGGAAGACAGTAACGTGCTGTGGGAAGACAGTGACGTGTTGTAGGAAGACAGTAACGTGTTGTGGGAAGACAGTAGCATTTGGTGGAAAGGCAGTAACGTGTTGTGGGAAGGTAGTAGAGTGTTGTGGGAAGAAAGCAGCGTGCTGTGGGAAGACAGCAAGGTGCTGTGGGGAGAGAATAACGTGCTGTGGGGAGACAGTAACATTCTGTGGGGAGACAGTAACGTGCTGTGGGGAGACAATAACGTGCTTTGGGGAGACAGTAACGTGCTCTGGGGAGACAGTAACGTGCTGTGGGGAGACAGTAACGTGTTGTGGGGAGACAGTAACGTGTTGTGGGTAGACAGTAACGTGTTGTGGGAAGACAGTAACGTGCTGTGGGAAGACAGTAATGCGCTGTGGGAAGACAATAACGTGCTGTGGGGAGACAGTAACGTTTTGTGGGAAAACAGTAACGTTTTGTGGGAAAACAGTAATGTGTTGTGGAAAGACAATAACGTGTTGTGGGAAAACAGTAACGTGTTGTGGGAAGACAGTAATGAGTAATTGGAAGACAGTAGTGTGTTGTAGGAAGACAGTAACGTGTAATTGGAAGAGAGTTGTGAGTTGTAAGAAGACAGTAACATCGTGTGGGAAGACAGTAACGTCTTGTGGGAAGACAGTAACGTGTTGTGGGAAGACAGTCGTTTTGTGGGAAGACAGTAACGTGTTGTTGAAAGACAGTAACGTGTTGTTGGAAGACAGTAACGTCTTGTGGGAAGACAGTAATGAGTAATTGGAAGACAGTAGTGTGTTGTAGGAAAGATAGTAACGTGTAATTGGAAGAGAGTTGTGAGTTGTAAGAAGACAGTAACGTCTTGTGGGAAGGCAGTAACGTGCTGTAGGAAGACAGTAACGTGTTGTAGGAAGGCAGTAACGTGCTGTGGGAAGACAGTAACGTGCTGTGGGAAGACAGTAACGTGCTGTGGGAAGACAGTAACGTGTTGTAATGAAGGCAGTAACGTGCTGTGGGAAGACAGTAACGTGTTGTAGGAAGGCAGTAACGTGCTGTGTGAAGACAGTAACGTGTTGTAGGAAGGCAGTAACGTGCTGTGGGAAGACAGTAACGTGCTGTGGGAAGACAGTAACCTGCTGTGGGAAGACAGTAACGTACTGTGGGAAGACAGTAACGTGCTGTGGGAAGACAGTAACGTGTTGTAGGAAGGCAGTAACGTGCTGTGGGAAGACAGTAACGTGTTGTGTGACGTTAGTAGCTAGTTGTGTGGAGACAGTAAAGAGTTGTGTGAAGTTAGTAGCTAGTTGTGAAGATAACGAGAAGTGTGAATTTAATCAAGAACTGTGTGAAGATAACAGCGAGTTGTGTGAAGATAACAGCGAGTTGTGTGAAGATAGCAGTGAGCTGTGTGAAGATAACAGCGAGTTGTGTGAAGATAACAGCGAGTTGTGTGAAGATAACACCGAGTTGTGTGAAGATAACAGCGAGTTATGTGAAGATAACACTTAACAGCGAGCTGTGTGAAGATAGCAGTGAGCTGTGTGAAGATAGCAGCGAGTTGTGTGAAGATATTATCGAGGTGTGAGAAGAGAATAACAAGATATGTGAAGATTTCATCGAGGTTCGGGAAAAAAAATAGCGAGATATGGGAAGATATTAACCAGTTGTGTGAAGATAATAACGAGTTGTTTGAAGATATTAATGAATTGTGTGAAGATGTTATTGAGATGTGTGAAGAGAATTAAGAGGTCTGTGAAGATATTAACCAGTTGAGTCAAGATATTAACCAGTTGTGTCAAGATATTAACCAGTTGTGTCAAGATATTAACGAATTGTGTGAAGATAAAAAGGAGTTGTGTGAAGATATTAACAAGCGTAATGTACACAATTAGTGCAAAACACCTGTGGTAGAATTAGCTGGAGTAAATGTTGTCTTTGATAGGACTAAAGAAACGCTTTTAATTCATCTTCTTATACCTGTCAGCTTCCAAAGAACCATAGAGCCTCAATCAAAAAAATAAACTTTAAATAACAACATAGACGGAACTGGGTTATATCAACAACTATTTAGGCAGGAAGAAGTGCATATGCTACTAGACATAAATATTCCAAAAGTTATGACGTTCAACAACAAAAGATCATAGGTGTACTCACCTATCGGGGTCCAGAACGTGCGATTCCTCATCCTCCTCACTGGAACTACTGCAGCTATCCTCATCACACAAGTCCACTTCCAAAGCGCTGGCATCCTCATTTCTGTCAGCTTCATCCGGCGATCTATCATCTGTCAATCGGTTGGTTTCCACTTCCACATTATTCTTTTGAATATTGCCCAGGTCATTTGCCGAATGTAAGCTGTCCATTTCCAGCAACGTGTTCTTCTCTTTCTTCTCCCGTCTCTGATCCATGATGAATGTGCTTGGAATTGTTGCAAATGTGGTTAGAATAGCAATCTCTCTATAACACTTCTGCTATCACAGATAAGCATGCCGAAGTGACATCCGATGTCAGCGGGGAAATTGAGGCTTCACGAGTGATGAGGTCTTCTTACTAATTTAGATCCGCACATAATGGCATCTATCAGCAGTTGATTACATGAATATGGAAAAGTTAAGCATTATACAAAAAGAAATGCTTCACAATTATGTAAAGTCTGCATCACCATAAATTAAGTGTTTCACTGCTATATATAAATATGTAACTTTATCATCACAAATATAGATGTTTAACTGATATATAAATACGTAACTTTACTACCACAAATATAGATGCATCACTACTATATAAATACGTAACAATACTATCACGAATATAGATGATTAAATTCTATATAAATACGTAACTTTACCACCACAAATATAGATGCTTCACTCTCTTAAGGCCTCGTTAACACATATATACTCTTACATGCACTTTTTGCACCGCATAAATATATACAGTTCGCACGTATATGTTAACTTAAAACTAGCATAAATATTGGTAATTCGTTATTGCATAAATGAGGGAAAATTGCGACTCTACGCGAACTTATGTTTCGCCACTATATAAATGTATATGTTTCGCCACTATATAAATATGTATGTTTCGAAACTATATAAATATATATGTTTCGCTAATATATGAACATGAAAGCCTCGGTAGCGTGGTGACTAGAGAATCGCCTGTCGATCAGAATGGCATGGGTGTGATCCGCAGTTGGGCAAATTCGGATGTTTTCCAAATTTATCTGGGCTCCCGAGAATTGATCTGGCAAGTAAAGGCAAACGCGAAAGTTTCAACAAATGCGAAAGTTTCGAAGGCGGTATGCGGAATAACGAACCTTCGTTCGTAACTGAAGTTCGTAACTCTTTTCGTCATAAAGCCGACTTTGTCTTAGTAAGAAATCTTCAATACAGAGTTTCCATTCTTCGGATCCGTGTGTTCTGTTTTGGTCAACTAAAATTGTTAACTTCTCCAAAAGCGCATTTGTGCCTTTCAGTTGATCTGTTAAATGCCCTGCAGCTGTTGGTGTTGGTGTTATTATTGTTCGGTGTGTTTCCGACACGGCAGCTAATAGAATCATGCTTGTCCTTGAATTATTCCTCCCCACGACACTCGACATCACAGATGGAAGGTGATGATGGTCGTGAGTTAAATGTCCAAGTTTTACACCCACATGTTGCCACAAGACGCACTTGGTACTCCGGCTGTTTTTTTTTGTTCTATGTTCCAATCCATCAATTTTGTATAATTTCTAATCCTATTCTAGGCCGCCTCTACTTCCCAAGACATTTTCTGGCACTCATGTTACACTGACTCGACTCGGCAGCCCATGGAATTATTATTTAATTCGAAACAACCCTGACGAAGATCGAGCCCTACCCCACCGGCACGGCTGGTAATCGTCTAGCCACTGCGCCACTGCGACTCCTCGTGGTGTATACTGCACTATCATCATCATCATACAGTGCCTGCCCGGCTGGCGTGGGCGATCATGCTTCTCTATAAACTGCGATCTCTGATGGCATGGATCAGTTCATGTGTTGACTTCCTTCCTTGTCATGACATAATACTGTCATGATTTTCTCTCGTTGTCTTCCTCTATCTCTCTTTCCACAATTTTTTCCCGGTTGTCACGACATGTTCCAGTGTTTGTCTTCTCATAATGTTGCCAAAAAAACTATGACTGCTTCTTTCTGATGTTTGTGGTAAGTTGTCTTTGCGACTTAGCTTCCCACAAAATGTCCAATTAATGTTCAGCATTCTTCTATAAAACATCTTCAAAGCTTCCGTGGATTATTTTCTCCTGTTTACTAATTATCCAAGATTCGCAGCCGTATGTTAAAATTGGTTCTATGTAACATGCACAAACTCTGCACTGTAGCTAGTGTTTATTCTTTGCTTACAGTTACTTACTGACCAACAAAACGTATAATTTTCATGATCAGAAAAAGTCACGCACAAACTAGGTTTAATAACACCACTTAACGCAGTCCAACAGTTCCCAACCGTTCACATGTACCCTACAACTGCCAAGATACAACTCTCAGATGTAACCTCCTAAAGGAACTGTCCACACGTTTACCAGGTCGGGTATTCCGGCACCGCGCGCTTTGCCTAAAATGTAGGTCAATCGTTTACAACCAAGAATGAATTGAATGAAACAGCTGTAAAAATTAAACACAAGTGTGCACAGAATTCGCAGTATAATTAACTAAACTGCTTCGGCGTTATAGCAAATCTATTCACGTTTAGGCTATTTAGCTAAGGCATGTGTGATCAATGGAGTCTTCTGCCTGCCGCTGGAATCTGAACGCATTGTGTGCGTGTGTGTGTCCAATTCTATTTTAAGGAAACCAAACATTGAACGTGGCCAATATTCCAGAGTTGCTGTCACTTGAAGCTTTTGTCACTTAGGGAAAGCACGAGCTGCAGACTCCTGGCACAGAGACAGTATGGGTGAGTAATGAATGGCGATGGAGGATCGCGAGCGAGCGCGAAACAAGAGCTAGGAGCGAGGGGCAAAAATGTTTCTTGCGGCGACAGCAGGAATTCAGCGTGTGTTCGCGGGAAGTGTCTGTCTACAGTTTCCTTGTACATGGTGCTGCTGTCACCGTCACCTAGCTGCGCAGGTTCGAATCCTGTCCCGAGCAAGTAAATGTTTGTCGATTTCGGTAGTAGGTAAATGCTCTAGTGCCGGGTAAAATGTCTTAAATAGAATAACAATAACAATAACAATACATTATTTTCTTGTTTACTGTTCACGCCTGGTTCTCCCATTGTCTGTGGTTACCTTCTGGGGTATCCGTATAATGATCATGGTATCGCCATGATTGTACGAGCAACAGCTTTCCACTGTTGGTGTGTTAGGCTCTGGTCAGCCTTAGCACATCCCCCGAGCCAGACGTTTATGAGACTGTTAACTACTTTGTTAGTTATAACATTGATCGACACGGACGGGAGATTGACGAAGAAAGAAGAGAAGGAAGAGTGGGAGGACAAGAAGAAAAGTGGACCAAGGAGGACTGGGAGAAAACAAGAATAAGAAGAAAAAGAAGAGGAGGAAAGTGAAGATGGGTGGGAGAAGACAAAGAAGAAGAAGAAAAGGACCAAGAGGAGAAGGGAGAACGAACGAACGAACGAACGAACCAACGAACGAACTTTATTTTCAAAGGGTCACAAATTGGGCACCCAGGCCCGTTTTACATTTAGCCCTTCTAATCACTCATCTTTCGTTCATCAATAGTGCATGATACATTCACATAGGACACAAAACATTGTCAAATGAATGTTGTAAATATAAACAATGCATATTACCATGTTACGTGACAGGCAAACACACGTGCACACGCACATTCGTAAAAACATACATACTAACATCATTTGCACAAACTCACAGTTATGCACTCACTCAATAACACACAAATAAGCACTCCCTCGCATATACATATACTCAATCACAATCACAAACTCACTGACAAATGCTTACTGATGAACACGCACAAAACATCCATGCATACACATACACACACATCTCCCCTCACATCCCCCAACACACTCATCCATACACACACAAGCCTATACACACCCACCCACACAAACATCCCTCCCCACATACCCATCCACACACCGACACATCCTCCACCCTTACATCGACACACACACACATCTCCCCACACACCCACACACAACCCCACGCACATACACACGCCCAGCCACAGATACACCCACCAATCCCCCACCCATCCACCCCACCCACACACATCCCCCATCCACACAATCTCCCCACCCACATAATCCTCCATCCACCCACCCACACCCACCAACCTCCCAGCCAAACACACATCCCCACCCACACATCTCCCACCCAATTACACTTTCCCCACCCACCCACACATCTCCCACCCCCACACACATCTCCCCACCCACACATCCCCGACACACATCCCCCACCCATATATCCCCCACACACATATCCCCACCCATTCACACATTTCCCCACCCACCCACTCCCTCACCTACCGACACACATCCCTCACCCATACAAACATCCTCCACCTACCCACACATCTCCCAACAACACACACACACACACACATCTCCCCATCCACACACATATCCCCACCCACACACATATCCCCCACACACATCCCCTACCCATATATCCCTCATCCGTTCACACATACCCCCACCCACCCACTCACCCCCACACATTTCTCACCCACACACACCCCTACCACCCTCACATCCCTCACACATCCACACACACATCCTCCACCCACACATACACATCCCCCACCCATACTCATCCCCCAACCCACACACACACATATTCCCCACACCCCCTACACCCACCCACACATCCCCCACCTACGCATCCACATACATGCATCCTACACCCACCCACGCACACATCCCCTCATTCACCAACACCCACACACCCACACACCCACAACCATCAACCCAAACACATCCCCCACCCACCCTGGGAGAAGGAGGATTAGTAACAGAAGAAGCAGAAGTGTTGAGTTGAGTTAAGAACCGACATCATTACATTCAGGACATTCCCGTATGTGCTCCGTTCCCTCGTTCAACAGCCAGCAGCAGAAGAGTTTAAGACAGTATTACAGATGTACAAGACAGTGCACAGTAAGAATCGTTTGAGTCGACTACTGCAATCATATGCTTCATTGTCAACTCGTGGTATCAACGACAATGGCAACTGTTACAGCACTACGTGAAATTACTTCAGTCGGTGTGCCCTGTAATTAATAACATTACCAAGCTAACACGAAGAGTTCATGCACTACTATCCATTTACTGATGTTCTTAAGCTCCGTAATGCGATGAACGAAAGAATATTGCAATCATTTCCGTATAACACGTGCGCACATACATGCGAGCACGCACACATACACGCGAGCACGCACACATACACGCGAGCAAGCACACATACATGCAAGCACACACACACACGCACACATACAAGCGAGCACACACACACACGCGCGCACACATACAAGCACACATACAAGCGAGCACACACACACACACACGCACACATACATGCAAGCACGCACACATACACGCGAGCAAGCACACACACACACGCACACATAAAAGCGAGCACACACACACACGCGCGCACACATACAAGCACACATACAAGCGAGCACGCACACACACACACACGCACACATACATGCAAGCACGCACACACACACGCACACATACAAGCGAGCACGCACACATACATGCGAGCACGCACATATACATGCAAGCACGCATACATACATGCGTGCTCTACCACCCTGTTTCACAGGCGCCAGAGTAGCATATTTCCTAGAACATACAGCTACTGTCCCCCAGTTCCCCAGAACATATATCTACTAGCCTCCCAGTTTCCCAAAACATATAGCTACGATCCCCCAGTTTCCCAGAACATATATCTACTGCCCCCGCCCCCCACCGCCCCCGCCCCCACCTCCAGTTTCCCAGAACATATAGCTACTAGTCCCCCAGTTTCCCAGAACAGTTTACTTTATTTAAGTTTAGTTTAGGTTAGTTTAGTTTAGTTTAGTTTAGTTTAGTTTAGGCGACGGATCAACATCACGGCACACGGGTGTAACCCATTAGTGCTCCGTTCTACTCCTAACTGTACTCCCAGAACATATATCTACTAGAGCCCAAGTTTCCCAGAACATATATCTACTAGAGCCCAAGTTCCCTAGAACATATATCTACTAGAGCCCAAGTTTCCCAGAACATATATCTACTAGAGCCCAAGTTTCCCAGAACATATATCTACTAGAGCCTCAGTTTCCCAGAACATATATCTACTAGAGCCCCAGTTTCCCAGAACATATATCTACTAGAGCCCAAGTTTCCCAGAACATATATCTACTAGAGCCTCAGTTTCCCAGAAAATATATCTACTAGAGCCCCAGTTTCCCAGAACATATATCTACTAGAGCCCCAGTTTCCCAGAACATATATCTACTAGAGCCTCAGTTTCCCAGAACATATATCTACTAGAGCCTCAGTTTCCCAGAACATATATCTACTAGAGCCTCAGTTTCCCAGAAGATATATCTACTAGAGCCTCAGTTTCCCAGAACATTTATCTACTAGAGCCTCAGTTTCCCAGAACATATATCTACTAGAGCCTCAGTTTCCCAGAACATATATCTACTAGAGCCTCAGTTTCCCAGAACATATATCTACTAGAGCCTCAGTTTCCCAGAACATATATCTACTAGAGCCTCAGTTTCCCAGAACATATATCTACTAGAGCCCCAGTTTCCCAGAACATATATCTACTAGAGCCCCAGTTTCCCAGAACATATATCTACTAGAGCCTCAGTTTCCCAGAACATATATCTACTAGAGCCTCAGTTTCCCAGAACATATATCTACTAGAGCCTCAGTTTCCCAGAAGATATATCTACTAGAGCCCCAGTTTCCCAGAACATATATCTACTAGAGTCCCAGTTTCCCAGAACATATATCTACTAGAGCCCAAGTTTCCCAGAACATATATCTATTAGAGCCCAAGTTTCCCAGAACATATATCTACTAGAGCCCATGTTTCCCAGAACATATATCTACTAGAGCCTCAGTTTCCCAGAATATATATCTACTAGAGCCCAAGTTTCCCAGAACATATATCTACTAGCGCCCTAGTTTCCCAGAACATATATCTACTAGCTCCCCAGTTTCCCAGACGTTGCAACCACCCCCAGCATCTATTGGCTGTTTGTTATTAACTCGACGGTTTACGTTTAGTAGTTGACCATTCATGGCTTACTGAACGAATACATAACTGCCAACTAAAAATGTCCCGGAATACATCAGTACCAACTTTAAATTTCCCAGTATATAAAACCACCAACTCTAAATGTCCCAGAATATAAAACTACCAACTCTAAATTTCCTAGAATATATAAACATCAACAGAAAGTTTTCAAGAATACATAACTATCAACGCCAAATTTCCCAAAATATATAACTATTCGCCGGTCTCCTTTGCTTAGGAGTTAACGACTTTACTGATTACTCGCAATCTCGTATATCCACGTAGGGTAACGCAGCTGCGCGAGATTCGGTAGCCGATCGCGACGCGTTGGTTACTTACGGGGGTATGTGAGCCGGTCGCTCAGAAAGCAGTGGTAAACTACTGAGCGTAATCTTGCCAAGAAATCAACAACAGCGGTAAAATGCTGATGTTGACAGCGATGTCCTGTAATAGGATATGCGGGGGGGGGGGGGGGGGGAATATAACTATTCACACCAAATTTCCCAGAATAAATAACTACCAACTTTAAATTTTCCAGAATATATAACTAATCTATCAACAGATACCAACAGGATTAAAGTGGGGGTTATAACTGCACTAGATTTTATAAGAAGGCAGCAAGTCAAATGGTTTGGACATGCAAGTAGGTTACCAGTCAACAGCATACCGCAACAAGCAATGATGTACAGACCAGAGGGAAACAGACGAAGAGGCCGACCACGTAAACGATGGACGGAGGGAATAACAGGAGTCCATGGGAATATCGATACATGAAGCCCATAAGCGGGCACTCTCCCGCTGTTTATACTTCATCTCGACACCGCATGGTACAAGAGGAACGTGATGAGAGATTAGATGAGAGATCAACAGCAAATTTCCAAGAATATATAACTATCTTATATCAACACAACATTTCCCAGAATGTATAACTATTCACACCAAATGTCCCTGAGCATATAAATACCAACATTAAATTCCCAGAAACATATAACTATCAACACCAACTTTCCAAAAATATTAACTAATAGTTAAATTATCAACTGGAAGTAAACTAACAGTCCCTCTACTTACAGTTATAGAAGTATACATTACATATCCAAAACACGGTTTAGACAGTAAATCAAATACACATATATTTAGCTATAACTTCATGTAATATACAGTAGGTGGTAGTTATACACAGGCTAGCTTCAGAAGTTTACAATGTAAACACACTTCGTTCTGCAGTCTACATCCTACTACTGCAACAACGAACTACAGGACCCTGGTCTAAACACTTAACATTTATAGTTGTCGGCGAAATGAGAGATGC
>JACEFZ010008049.1:0-15914 GCA_014155875.1 Cepaea nemoralis | reverse complement strand
TTTTTTTTCCTCACTCTTTGCATGATAATTCGTAGCAAAATCTTTGTGATGTGGCTCATTATACTAATTGTTCTATGTTGATCACATTCCAAGGTTCCTGATTTTTTTGGGATTGCAATAAATACAGAGTTACATAATTCAGAAGGTATATCTCCAGTATCATATAATGTGTTCAGCAGTCTGGTGACTTGATCTAGTCCAAATTCTTCTAAAGCTTTAATCATTTCTGTTGTGATGTTATCTGCACCGGGGACCTTGCCAGCTTTCATATGCTTAAGAACATTTCGAACCTCCATCTTCAAAATTGGCGGCCCTTCATTATTAAATCTAAGATCATACTGTTCCTCTCTGTTATCATAATAAAGGTTTTTCACATAATCTGTCCATACATGTAAAATCTGATCTTTTTCTATTAGGATTTTGCCATCTTTAGTTTTTAGACAACCTGTTGATGTACTTGTTCTTTTATTAGTAAGTTCTTGAATTCTTTTGTGCACTAATTTGGTATTTCGACTGTTGTGTAGTTTTTCAATGTCTAAGCCCTTTTCCTCAAGCCATGCTTCTTTTGCCTCCTTACATAATATTCTGACTTGTCTGTGATTAACAACGTAATAAAATGAGATGTGGATGTACAGAAGAATATGTCGTATTTAAGGGGGTGGGGCATGGTGGGGGGGGGGGGGGGAGAATCAAATACAGAGGTTTTAGAAAAATAAATCTGGGAATGAAAAGAAAGTTGATGAAAGAAATAAAAATGAGGCAAGTGAAATATTTTAGCCGCGTTAAAAGACATAATAATCTTATAAAACCCATACTGGATGGTAAGGTTGAAGGCAAGCGAGCGAGAGATAGACAGCGATACAAGTGAGAAGGTAACATCAAGAGATAGACGAACAGCCATCTGACAGAATGTACAGTCAGGGCGAGAGACAGATGGTGTTGGAAATCCATTGCAGCCAACTTTCACTGTGGATACGGGACCTGCTTGATCGAATTATGAAGAGGCATGCTTGAGCATATAAGACGGCAAAGCGATTGAAAATGATGATGATTATATTCTTGATGATAGTGACTGTTTTATAAAACTTACTAGGAATTAAAAACATACAATACACTTTAACTGTACTCACAATCGTAGAAAAAAGGAATATTTCACACAAAAACCTAATTGTTTGTAATTGTATCCACTGACTTGCTTACGTTATGTTACAACTTACATGCACATATGAAACTAAATTATGATTGTTCATTTCAACCAGTAACACAATTAGCTGATAATCTTCTCTGATAAGCGATGGTACAATATTGTGAACGACAAAGATACCTAGCACATGTTATCTTTATTAATGTTAAAGAGTGTATTATCTCTAGATTGCAATGACGGTAATTTTCAAACAAACAAAAGATGGAGGTTCTCAAACTAATAATAACTAGACATGTTATATTACATATATATATATATATATATATATATATATATATATATATAGATATATATATATATATATATATATATATATATATATATATATATATTATTGCTATTGTGATAGTTATGATTGTTTAGCAATGATTGTCTATCGTTTGGGTAGTTATTATCAAGTTTAAAGCTTCTTATGTTAGAAACGAACGAACGAACGAACAATCTTTATTTTCAAAGGTAACATATTGGGCACGCAGACCGTCTCTGTGGCGAAGTGGTCAAGCCGTTTGACTCGTGCTCCGAAGGTTGTGGGTTCGATTCCCGGCCGTGTCCTTCGGTTTACGAGTTAAATGTTTCGGAGACTCCTGTGGGTCGTCGCTAAAAGCTACGGAGTTCGTGCTTTGTGCGACGCTTTCCATGGTGCGGAAAGAGACCGAGCCATATGGGATAAAACCCGGTGCAATGAAGTCGACCCTGTCGACTTTTAAGCGACTTTTAGACCCATCTTACATTCGGTCCTTCCAATCATTCATTTCTCATTCATCAACTGTCCGTGTTACATTCACGTAGGAAAAAAACACATTGTCAAATGGATTTTGTAAACATAAACAATGCATACTACCATGTTATGAGAAAGGCAGACACACGTACATTCATAAACACGCGCGCACTCATACATACCTGCGTATACTTACATCATTTGCACAATCTCTCACAGTTATGCACACACTCAATAACATACAAGTACACACTCCCTCGCATACACTGCATGCATGCATATGCACACATACCCACACAAGCATATGCACATACATACACGAACATACACACACACATACACACGCGCATACACACATATACCTATGCACATACACACATCTACACACATGTACACACACACATAAACACACATACAAACATACTCACACATACACACATACACACATTCACACACACATAAACATGTACACACATACACACATATAAACACACACACATAGACACACATACACACACCCACCTATCCACCCACACACATACTCACACATATACGCTGCCTCACATAATCACTAAGACAAACAAAATATACAAACTTCCACACTTTACACACCCATACACTGGCGACTATCGTGAGCATCCTTACAAAAAACATTTAAAATTGAGGGGGGGGGGGGGGGGATGAAATAAACTGAAAAATGGTGAGAGACAACAGGTAACGTAAACTATGAATTGCAAACAAACGGCCCATCTCGATCAAGGTCTTCTTCCCGAGAGCCAGTGTGACTTCAGAAAAGAACGTGGAACTGTTGACATGATTTTCGCTGCAAGGCAGCTGCAAGAGAAATGTCAGGAACAGAACTGTGAAATGTTCTCCACTTTCATTTACCTTACCAAGGCTTTTGATACAGTCAGCAGAGAAGAACTGTGGAAGATTATGGCAAAATATGGCTGTCCACGAAAGTTTGTCCAAATAGTGCGGCTATTCTATGACGGCATGCAGGCAAGAGTACAAGATAAAGGTGAACTGTCTAAACCCTTTCCTGTCACCAATGGAGTGAAGCAAGGATGTGTCCTGGCACCGACACTATTCAGCCTCATGTTTTCAGCTATGTTGACGAATGCCTTCGAGAACAACGACATTGGAATAGACATCAACTACCGTATGGATGGAAAGTTATTCAATCTCAGAAGGCTGAAAGCTAAAACCAAAATTGACAGCGACACCGTCAGAGAGCTCCTGTTTGCTGATGATTTCGCTCTATACGCCAACTCAGAGGTGAACATGCAACATAATGTTAAAGCTTTCTCACAAGCATGTGCCAAATGTGGTCTCAATATCAATTTGGAGAAGACTGTAGTTATGTACCAGCCAGCTCCAAGGAATAATCACACTGTGCCGAATATCAAAGTGAATAGTCATAGTGTAAGTGTTGTGGACAAATTCACCTATCTTGGCACTGTGTCACAAGCTGCCACAATTGATGATAAAGTGAATGCAAGAATCTCCAAGGCCAGCGTGGCCTTTGGCAGACTGTACAAGAATGTATGGGACAGAAATGGAATAAGTCTGCAAACAAAGCTGAAAGTCTACAAAGTAGTTGTATTATCGACACTGCTATATGCTTGTGAAACCTGGACTGTGTATCAGCGACACGCTAGAAAATTAAACCACTTCCACACAGTCTGCCTTAGGAAGTTACTGAAGATTAAATGGCAAGACAAGATCCCAGACACTGAAGTCCTAGAAAGAGCATTCATGCCCAGTATACACTAATCTCTACTAATAGTATCTAGTACTTTAGTATCTCTACTAATGAAGAATCAGATTCGCTATGCCAGATCACAGGCTCCCTAAACAAATATTTTACGGCGAGTTGCGTTGTGGTAAAAGCTTCCAAGGCGGTCAGAGGAAACGCTTTAAAGACACTCTGAAAATCTCAGTGAATGCTTTTGGAATTCATCATGACACCTGGGAGACTGCAGCCAGAGACCGAAATTCGTGGCGTGCATAATTACGCAAGGATGCAGTCACTTGTGAGGCAACGAGGACTGCAAGAGCTGTGGAGGAAAGACAGAACAGAAAAACCACTGCAGATAATCCTCCTCCAGAAACGTCAAGCATTCTGTGTCCACATTGTCAAAGAACATTTTGAGCCAAAATAGGCCTTATCAGCCATCTTAGAACTCACGGCTCCATACTTTCAACCTCACTGGATGAAATGAATGGTCATCATCATTCTTGATGGACAAACAACACGAGCTTTGTCAAGAACAGGACAACACAAACAGATAAAAAGCTAAATAAAACACACAATAAACAATTTTATTTTGTGTTTAATTTTTATTTTGTGTTTTATTTAGCTTTTTGTCGTTCCAGGGTTTATGGACTTCATCAGCCTATTGTGTTTGCTCCTTTACATTGTTCTATTAAACATTGGTGATCGAGTGAAATGGCGAATCATGACCGCCCACGCTTTCCGGCATGGCACATGATTGATTGATTGATTGATTAAACATTGACTGTGGCATTTTGGGAAGTTGGAAGCTGTACCCACCTCGACCTACCCCACAATGAAGTAAAGCTATGAGGATGGGACTAATTTTATTTGGAGGGGATGTGTCCTTGGAAGCCAAAGTGTCCCATAATAGCTCTGGAAATCTAGGGGTTTCCCAGGAATGTTGATTTCTTCCCTCCAAAATCTTCCTTCCCGAAAATAGAAACTTATTTAGCTCACGAGTCCCCCACCTATGATCATTTTCCCTGTTAAGTGGAATGGTCACAGGAAATTTATAAGATTTAAAGTTCTCTTTTCTGAGTAACCTTGACAGAAGAATGCAGGAAAAGTTAATTTTGTTTATTAACCAAAAAGCTGTGGAAATAAGCCAGTAAAGTATACATGAACATATGAACAATACACATCAGTCTATAGGATAACGTTCTAAAAACACGAAGGAGAATAGAACTCCTAGAAGATCTCATGGCGGTTCATTTATTTAGCTACTGGATTACACCACTGATTTCCTACCATTGTCTCTGCACTTCTGCTCTTTCTAAAGTTATCTGACTGATATGACTGATGATAACAAAGTTCTTCCTATTTAAATCTGTGGACCTCAGCCACAATTTTGGATATTCTGCTGGTCTTTGTGATGTATTAAAGATCCTAGTGATCTTGATAAGAGTCATGAATTTAAGATCTTATGAATCATCAGAATAATCATGAATTCCAGATCTTATGAATCATCAAAATAGTCATGAATTTCAGATCTTATGAATCATCAAAATAGTCATGAATTTCAGATCCCATTGGGCACATTTCGGTAATGATCTGGAGACTCTTGATCATATTAATCTTAGTCCTCAACCACAGATCCCTTTGAGCACCACTTTGTTAAAGATCTGCTATTGATCTTGATAATATTCACGAATTACAGATCTTGTTGATCAGAATAACAGTCATGAATTACAGATCTTGTTGGTCAGAGTGACAGTCATGAATTACAGATCCCATTGGGCACATTTCGGTAATGATAGGGAGACTCTTGATCATATTAATCTTAGTCCTGAACCACAGATCCCTTTGAGCACCACTTTGTTAAAGATATGTTATTGATCTACAGATTCATTGAACACCATTTGGGCAATGATCTGCAGAATCTGGATCATGACAATCTGCGAACATCGTCATCCTCACCTGAGGTGAATAAACATGGTGAACCTATTTATATCTAGTCAATGGATGATAATTCTCCAGTTGACAAGAATGAAAAGGGCTACAGACAGAAGTTGCAGAAGGTAGCAGATTCAGGAAGTACCTACAAGTTAGAGCTACAGTGTCTCTTCTTTGTACTGGCATTAGACATCAGCAATTGTATTTGGCAAGCCCTCTTATTCTGCTCATGTACATATTTATCTGTTGGCTGATGTTCTCACAGAAGACACAGACACAGTGAATGACAAGGCTAGGTGAGGATTGATGGAGAGTTAATGATGAAATGCACCCAGCATAACTGATCCTAAATAGTAATGGAACAGAACAGGATGATTGTTCATCTTATTCATAATAACTCATGTTACCAATCAGTGCTGCCTCAATTGTTTTAGTCTGCCTGGTTACTTTCCTGTTTATACCTTCTCACTTCCTCTGTCATTTCCTTTACTTACTTCTTCTGACACTGGGGTGATATTTCCCCTGACAGTTTAGAAGTGACTATGCATGAAAGCATATTATGTCCTTTACTTACTCTGTCAAACAGGGTGATGGTTTGATAAAACTACATTCCACATGTTGCATTCAAGTAATAATGTAAAGAAACATACATTAAATATTTTCACTCTTAAGTTAACATAATGATTAACATATAATTGGTATGAATGTGGAGGTCTATGTGAAACATTCCTTATGAGGATTTACACTGCCTCTCATTCATTAACACATATTTACAGAGTGAAAGAAATATGAGATGACACATTGCACTCATTCTCTCATTCTAACACCAATCTTCTTTTATTCGTTCACTTGAGTGCTGGAGTTGGTCTGTTAGCTTGACTGTGGTTCGGTCAGAGTGCTAGATCATGTCACAATGTGTTCGAATAAATCACAGCAGTATGAAACGCTCGACCAGTCAATGATGCTAAGCAGTTACATAACACAATCTTTCTACACACCACGGACATATAAAGATAAGAGGAAGAGCACTTTCATTCCTCCCTCTCTCATTCTCGTGTGTAGAAGTTTTGCTGTGGATTTAAACTTAGGCGACAGACAGCACACAGATCATAGCTTGTCCTGTACTAAACCTGCTCTGAACGCAGTTAGAAAGCTAGTAGGATTTAGACTTAGGAATAGCGATCTGGGCTTAAATGAGCCTCTTCTCACAGTTTAAGACATAGTGTTTGTACAGCAACTCTCTTCTGGAAACGAAAGATAGATGGAGTCAGATATCTAAACCAGTGATGGCGGAAAGTATCGTTGCTGGGACCGGGTAAAAGTTGGCGGCTTTCTTCTGATAGAAGAATATATATTGATTAGTGCCGAAACCTACACACACATACACTCATACACAAGCTTTACCTGACTCATAAGTACATAAGCCTCAGCTACAATATTGTTACACAGAAGTCTTCCTCAGAATCCGGCAGAGGGACATACAGATCATACGAACTCCTCATGAAACCACATGTGGCCTCCTTGACGGTCGATCTGCATGTACCAAATTTTAGCGTCTTTCGTCCCAAGAGCCTCCGCGACAACGCGATTCTTCTAGGTTATCCAATGATTCAGGCAGGATTTGAACATCTGACCTGTCTATCATTGGGTGACATGGCTATTCATAGCGCTGATGCCACATTCTTCAAATTCCAATGCGATCCGGGGCGAACGCTTTTGGCCTAAACTGTGTTTTGAGGTAGTGGTGCGCAGATGTGAACCGAACTTAGTGCACAATATGCGACATTGACCTTTGCCAGGGAGCACAGATGTAAATGACAATGTTAGTAATGCTGTCTCGATAAAGAAATTACCACAGGATTTTGAAAGAAATTTGCTATGCGTTTATTCCAAGACGGGTCACAAATATGACTATCCGCTTGAGGACTTCACCGGTTCCCCAGATTTTGTCTCGCAGGGTCGTTCCAGTAGGCTAGATGTCCTCCCTCAGTCCCTCGAACTGTAAGGGTTTGTCTAAGTGCTCCGTATCCGCAAGAGGCAGGTTCAATGAGACCCATTCGGTAGAGGTGTACTCTGAG
Organism: Cepaea nemoralis; assembly: GCA_014155875.1. Lineage (NCBI taxonomy): Eukaryota > Metazoa > Mollusca > Gastropoda > Stylommatophora > Helicidae > Cepaea > Cepaea nemoralis. Next base: position 8,241 of record JACEFZ010008049.1, on the reverse strand, counting down.
TCCACCATGTCCTATTCTGAGTCTTTTCTGTGCATTCCTGCCAAACTCTTTTATGCTGTCGGGTTCTGGTCTGTAGTTTTTGCTTTCCCCCCTCCAAATTGTCCTAACTTATTGTGTTGGTAGCGCTTTTGCCTCCCTTTAACTCTGGTATGAATAGGACAGCTCGATGTTTTCCAGTCTTTGCCATCTTATATACCTTTTCACTTCCAGCAATACCACATTGGGTTGGTATCCACTGCAGGATTAGTTCTATTTTTGTAGAATGCGTTCTGATACTGTTTTTTATGTTCTTGATGATGCTATCCTGTTTAGGGCATGAAATTGTGTGGGGGTTGGGGGATGACATTGAATCTCTGAAGACTGGGTTTTTGTGTTAATTCTCCTCGAATTCAGAAGTCTGAAAGAAGGGCTGTTGCTTCAGCTCTGAAGTTAATGCAGATTTGTCTGGATTTTCATTAGGATATATTATGTACATACCACTGCCTCCCCCACCCCTTTTTAATAGCTTTTTTGGCAGAACTGTCCTTGAACAACTGTGCCGGATATTGGAAGGTACATGTGAAGAGAAAAAAGCTCTTTGTTCTGTCTTAGTGTATTTAATTTTGGAGGTTATTTCTGGAACTTTCTTTTTTTTTATATTTGATAAATCTATGCAGCTTGTCCATGGTTCTGGTGTAAGAGCTTCACATTTTGATATATCGGTTTTAAGAATCTCTGTATGTTGTCTGGAGGGTTCTAGAGCAAGATTTTTCCTCGGTATTCTGTTTTTGTTTCCCTATTGCAATGTGTGCTACCTTCCTAAATACCTACCTACCTAATTAAACTCCCTACCAACCTACGTATGGACAGAATTGACCATTGAAGAAGCAGCTGAGACACAAACAGAAGATGCTGCTACGGGATCAGGCCGAGTTTGCTCTACAAGTAACAATTTAGGCACAAATAGAAGATGCTCTCAATGGATTAGCAGGAGTTGAATCTCCAAACGAACTTGCACAAACACGTTTAACACGATCACTTACACAAACTGATCTGGCAGAATTGGTCATTGGTGAATAACCCAAACTGATCATGCAGAAATAGTTCTATAAGTTTAGGCAAAAACAAATAGAAGAATACATCAATCAGAGGCTGAGAGGCTCAAGATAATGAGTTTGATCACTGCTGATACTCCAAAATAACTTGCAGACACAATCAGATACACAAATAGAAGAAGCAGTTGAGAAACACCAGAAGTTGCTTCTACGGGATCACCACGAACTAGACCTCCGAAAGAACTTCCAGAAACAAGTCTTACACGATCAATTACACAAACTGATCAGACAGAATTTACCATTGAAGAAGCAGCTGAGACAAAAACAGAAGATGCTGATACGGGATCAGGCCGAGTAACAGTTTAGGCACAAACAGAAGATGCTCTCACAGGAGTAACAGGAGCTGAATCTCCTAAAGAACTTGCAGAAACAAGTCTAACACAGTCAGTTACACACACAGATTTAACAGAATTACCCCTAGAAGAAGCAGTTGAGAAAAACCAGAAGTTGCTTCCAAGGTATCAGCACGAACTGAAACTCCAAAAGAACTTGCAGAATCACGATCAGTTACACAAGCAGAATATTCATCCACTAGGTTCATCACGAGCTGTAAGACCAAAAGAACTAGCAGAAAATATTCAGACACGATGTAATACACAAACTGATCAGAATCAGCACGAACTGAAATGCCAAAAGAACTAGCAGAAACAAACTGATCAGACAGAATTGGCCATTGAAGAAACAGCTGAGACACAAACAGAAGATGCTGCTACGGGATCAGCACGAGCTGAAACTAAAATAGAACGTGCAGAAACACGAGTCTATCAAAATTTGATACGCCAATTCAGGATTGGCAATAGAAGAAGCAGCTCGGGCACAAACAGAAGATGATTTGACGTCATCAGTACTTGCTGAAACTACACAAGCACTTGCGGAATATAGTCTACCACAATGACATGAACAAACTGATCAGACTCCCGTGTGTTGCCGGGGCCCATAAGGGAAGCAAAGAATAGCAACACTGTAGCCTACCACGCATGTCGTAAGAGGCGACTAAGGAGGCTTGATGGTGATGTCGCCCTGCTACTGAGTGAGTGCGTGTCGCGACACTGTGAGTTGTGAGTTTCATGTGAAATGCTTTTGAATCTGCCTGAGGTTTTTTGGAACGTGACTGCATGTTCGGAGTGATGGCTGGTGACTAGGTCCCAGAGTTGACCGGTTTTTGCCTTATGCTGAAATACGTGGATGCCTTGCTTCTGGTTGACTGCCACTGCCATCAACGATGAACTGTATTTTCGTGGACTGTATTGGTGAACATCTAGGAAACATTCTGATAGGAAAATGACTGCCGATTTCATCAGAGATGAACAGGGTGTTTCGTAGGGGACTGGTGTGTTGACATTCTGGTGGCGGCATTATGCACAGTGTATCTTTCCGGGCTGTTGTTTGTCGAGACTCCTGTCTTTTCCACTTTTCACATTGGGCAGTGGGGAGCGTTTTGTGTGACATTCACTGGCACAGGAACGGAGCATAATGGAGACGACCCGTTACTGTGAAGTTGGAACTGCGACTAGCTAACTAACTAACTAACTAAACTGATCAGAATCAGCATAAGCTGAATCTAGAAAAGAAGAATACTTTAAATGAGGCTGAAAAAGCTCAAAATAATGAGTTTGAGCACTGCTGATACTCCAAAAGACCATGCAGACACAAGTCTAACACAATCAGTTTTACATTGATAGATCAGAATTAGCTCTAGAATAAGCATTTGAGAAACAGAAGATGCTTCCGCGGGATCAGCACGATCTGATCCTCCAAAAGATCTTACAGAAACAAGTCTAACACGATCAATTACACAAACTGATCAGACAGAATTGGCCATTGAAGAAGCAGCTGAGACACAAACAGAAGATGCTGCTACGGGATCAGCACTAGCTGAAACTAAAAAAGAACGTGCAGAAACACGAGTCTATCAAAATTTGATACACCAATTTATCATTCAGAATTGGCAATAGAAGAAGCAGTTCGGGCACAAACAGAAGATGATTTGACGTCATCAGTACTTGCTGAAACTACACAAGCACTTGCGATGACATGATCACAAGAACTTGCAGAAACAAGTCTAACACAATCTAACACACAGATTTAGCAGAATTTGCCTTAGAAGAAGCAGGTAAAAAAAACACCAGAAGTTGCTTCCAAGGGATCAGCACGAACTGAAACTCCCAAAGAACTTGCAGAACCACGATCAGTTACACAAGCAGAATATTCATCCACAGGTTCATCACGAGCTGTAAGACCAAAAGAACTAGCAGAAATTATTCAGACACGAACTGAAATGCCAAAAGAACTAGCAGAAACAAACTGATCAGACAGAATTGGCCATTGAAGAAGCAGCTGAGACACAAACAGGAGATGCTGCTACGGAATCAGAGCGAGCTGAAACTAAAAAAGAACGTGCAGAAACACGAGTCTATCAAAATTTGATACGCCAATTCAGGATTGGCAATAGAAGAAGCAGCTCGGGCACAAACAGAAGATGAATTGACGTCATCAGTACTTGCTGAAACTACACAAGCACTTGTTGTTTATTCAATTCAAGCTGTTTATTCAATAGCCAATTCTGTCTGGTCAGTTTGTGTAAATTGATCGTGTTAGACTTGTTTTGTAACAGTAGCTCGTAAATGTAAAGCAACAGGGACAAAGGTCAGTCCAAGGCCGAGTATTCTTAATTCAGTGTTACATCGTACAAACGTTGTTGACAAAATCAATAAGAGTCAGACCAGATGTTAACAAGCATCCTTCTCTGATGATGGAACAATCCCAAACTGCCTTTGTTTCCATGTGGCTCGTCCTAGCACGACGACCCCTACCTACCCCTTACCCCTTAGTGATCTTCCCATTGCACGCCACTTTTGATTCCCCTGTAGCAAGGCTACTCTGTTATATTACCTCATTCACCACACGAAGACTTTTCCCCGAAAAGTCTGAAAACCTATTTATCTCTCTTAACACACAACCTCTATATTCCAAATAATTCTTATGTATAGCCATCCGCTAGCCATTCCCCAGCAGCTCACCCCACTACATGGAAATCCAGTAAAGCCCTATCCACTATTTCTCCTATTAATCTCTAAGTTCTAAACACGACTCTTCTCAACCAAACATGGACTTAGCTAACTGCTATTTCCTCTGTTCATTATATGAGTACCTTTTCAAAATACTTCTTCTTCTCTTCCACAAGGTCACAAGCGATCCGCTTAAACCTTATTATTACAAAAGACATGTAAGCCTGTCCAAATTACCGGTATCAAAATTCGCAAATAACATGATCATATATGTGTTAAGAAAATGCAAGTTATCACTCTCTAGTAACAATTAAAACAACACAGGATAGACAGATAGAGAAATGGTGCGCACCAAGAAAAGATAACAAGAAATAGTACCATTGCACATTCCCTTGCACATTCAAAAACTTTATAAAATAAAGTTTTTCAAAAACAAACCTTATAGAAACCATATAATCTATGAAAAATGATATGTTTCAGTTGCGTATTCTTTAACCAGTAATTAAAATACTTTGTTATCTGTATCCTTATAACATTCCTTCACTAGCCTCCATGGTTTTCAATCCATGTCTCATCAGGGATATTACTGTTCATATAATTTCTACTTCTACTCATATGATGCTGTAACCACAGCGTCTTTACGTTGCTTACTTACTATCTGTTCGTTAATTTCTCCCCAATCATTATAACCGCAACCCTTATATATATGGTCATAGACCCGCATATGTTACATCCTTCATTTTATATGTTTTATGCTGATAACCACAGCCTCATTTCTAAGTTCAACCAATCTCTCCCACAATCCAAACATGGCATTCAATCCATGTTTTTCTATTAACGCTGACTATCGCAGCACCTATTACAACCCCCACACCCTATTATAAGCATCTCTGGCATTCATCGTTCTGGACCATTATGATATGTGCTGATATCTATAGCCCCATCTCTGGCCACACCCCAGTTAAACTAAGCTTTAAAACATGGCCCTCACTCCATGTTTATCTAAATTTACCATTACTAACAATGCGAATATGTCTCTCTTTATAGTCTAAAGTCGTTTGATTATTATTATCTGAACGAAGGATCCTATTACTTATTCAATAAGGCCCAGTCTTATTGATCTAAACCAACTCTTTACTCAGAGCAAAATAATAACAGTTTTTTAAACAAGTCTTAACAGTCATCAACTTAATATACTGATTTTAAACAAGTCAAAATAACTGAAACTACAAATTATGAGTCATTAAACCAAACATTTCAAAACAAAACGCTTTCCCCCCAAATTGACATACATGGTTTTATCCCCGACATAATATACATAATAAAACAAGCATCAATTTAAATCAAGACAAAATTACTTAATGTCATCTAACATTACCGGTCACTTTTACGAACCGATAATGTACACGTAAAAGAAGGAAAACATACCCTAAAATTGAATGGCAACTAGACAATATGTATCCCGTTAACCACGGTATCCCCGTAATGCCAAAACCACCCGAAAATGTCTATTTACTATAGAGCTCATTAATATGTATTGATACCCATATTCCCTAACCTTAATTAAAATAATATAACATAATATACAAGATGCGTCGAAAATTCATATTCCTTAAAACCTATTTACTTATTATGAGTCACTTTTTTGGACTCATAACCAATTGTTTACTCGCTAAAGAAAAACACAACAAGTCTTAACCAGGCTATCCACTAACCTGCTCTAATTACCACATTCATCTGTAATTTACAGCTACTGTATTTCATCAAACACAGTGGTATAAAATGATTTTTCTTCTAACCTCCCTACATAAGTCTCACATTTTAAACCATCATTAAATAAAAAATATTTCTCTCCTGCTATCTGCAGAGTATTCTATCAATCTATTTGCCATACCTCCATCATCCAACACATTACTCCTGCTGCCTATACCTTTTACTCGCCGACAATCACATTTCCAATTTATCACCAGCCCTTCGCAACCAGCTTCTCTGTGTTCTCTCATTCCTCCGCACACTCACATCCGCCAAACGACATGGAATCTGCTTCCCAAAACAACAACGGGAACGTTAATTCCCTAACTGTCACCCTGTCATAGAATGTTCCCTAATTATTTCTACCATCTAATACCACACATTCTAAACAGAAGACATCTCAAATTTCCAATCATCTACTCTCTACCTCCCAACTTTCGTATACTCACTATACTCACTTCCTCTGCCGTCCACGTAATCACCGGTATGCTTTATCTGCGTCACCACGCAGCAATTCTTCGCATCTTCATACATCACTTTTCAATTATTCTTATCCTTATGTAACAGTAGTGGAGTACTGGGGTATTATTAGGATCTAGTGGGAAACAGCTACAGCACGATTGAGCATTGGGACTGAAAGAGAGGAGAGATGCTCAATCGTGACGTAGTGGGTTGTCTGGGGGCAGTCAACATCCCGCCTGAGAACTGGGAAGAAGCAATGTTGTCATCGTGAAGAAAATAAACAGTCTTTGTATTAAAACCAAGTGTTGTTAGTCTGTACTCTGTTACAAGACTAATTTTGGAGCCTACGACCGAGGATTTGAGCCTGGTATAATCCGGTCTACAGAGAAACAACGCGAAGTCATGCCGTATACTATGTAACATCGCGGAGGTCAAAAAAATTGAGAAGATGATCCTTGCTCCGTTTGTCTAAATCGCCAGAAACAATTTCGGCGCGCTTTTAAACCAGCATTGAACGTAACAAGGCGCAGGGGAAAGATGGCCAAAAAGGGAAGTTATCTGGGGAATACGCAAAAAAAGCCCGGCCGGGGCGGTTTTTCTGTAAGTCTTTTTCAAGACTTGAGAAAACCAAAAAAATTGGCGTCAAGAAAAGTGAAAACCAAACCCCTTGCCCCTAACGGGGGCAGGCCTTCAAACACCATCATACCGGGCTCCTCTTGGTCATTACTCTGCTTTAATATGTTTAAGTTCGTTTAGTGAATCAAAATCTCGGAAAGGGAGTTTGCTTTAAATTTGGGTCAGTTTGATAGGGCTTGAGCAAACAGAACTTTGGCAAAAGGGCAATCCAGAAATCCAGTCGTTGTCGTTGGGTTTAGGGGAGAAAGAACATTTCAAAAAGCAATCAAGTTTAGCCTCAATGTTTAAAAGGTTTTGTTTGAAAAGCTAATAAATAGAAAAAAAAAACGTTGGTAAAAAACAAACGAGACCCGCAAATAAATAAGGGTTTTCCCAATGTTTTGTTTACGACAAGACTATCCGGGGCCCCTACTGCAATCGGAGCCGCTCGCCCGTTGTCGTCAACTATCTCAAAACGGGCCCATGATGTTACTCCATCTCAGAAGGGGGCCCCAAACCCGGGGGTTTAAGCACGGGACTGAGCGTCCCCAAAAAGAGAGATTACCTGAAAGAACGAACGAACTGTCTGAGGGGCGCGATTGTTTCAACTACTACGCGTTGAGTGTAATCTGACGGCGGCCTAGGAAAATACGTCGTGCTTGGATCGAGAAACAGAAGTACGGGAATTTATAAAACCCGGTAAGATTGAACTGTTTTTTTAAGAAATAAGTGATTTTGTTTTCTTAAAATTGGAAATTAAAATTGTGAAGTTGTTTGCTTGCTTTTTTAAGTATTTTCAACCCTGGCGGAACAAGACCCTTAGCACAAGTTTTTACGGGGGAAGAACAAACGGTAGGCAACTTAATATGGTTTTAAACAAAAAGGGAAAGGCCCAAAAGAAATTGTGAAGTTAGTGGGCCCCCAAGACTTTAAGAAATGGGGCCCCTTTCCATAGAAAAATTTTGCGTATTTTTAAACTCCCAAAAGGGTAAAAAGAGAATGAGACTGGGTACAACGGCAACGGAACCGGTTTTTTGGATCATATAAGGGGGGGAAAATTAAGGCTAGAGTGATGAGACAGGGAACAATTCAAGGGAAAACCCAGCACGGGGAAAAAATGCGGAAATAAGGGGTCCCCAACATGCATTTTTTTGGGGGGTTGAACAGGCTAAACATAATAAACGGGGGAGACGGTACAATTGGGGTTTAGCGATAGGGTTTATTTAAACCCGGCTGAAGAGGGATTCTTAGGACAAATGTACAGGGGAAGATGGAGAGGATGTTAGTAGGGATTTTTGTAGATGGCCCTA
>JACEFZ010008047.1:0-18002 GCA_014155875.1 Cepaea nemoralis | reverse complement strand
CTGCCCTAGCACGTCTGTGGTAGGGTTAACGTAACTCTCCCCCGTACCTGGACGCTGGTGTCTCCACCCGTCCTATTAACTGCGTCGAAATATCTTGACCAGTCAACTTGCGACAACACAGTGCGTTCCCTCGCACACACACGCAAAATTCTCACCACGCACCGGATGTTGTGACGAAATTGCTCGCTGTCTTCAGGTTCAAATCTTTGGTTCAATCCTGTCAAACACACACACACTAGGACTGACCGCACTTGTTGCAAACACCGTTTTGTCCCCGCGACATTTCCTCTGTGCTGTCCGTGACCAAACACCCCTGCTACTGCAATCGACTTTCCCGGTCGATTTGTGCTGCGTTAATTCTCCTGGCGCCCTGCCTCGTCTGTTTACGTGTGCTGACCGTTGTTAAATTACCTGTAGTGAACCTGACGTGAACTGACTGCTCGCCTGTGACCTCCGCCGCGCATTTTCCCCGCGCGCTGACAGTTTTTCTTCGATGTGGCGTCTTACACACACACAAAAGAGTTGCTGTTAATCTCTTGACGCAGTACTGTATAAATTGATGGAACGAATTCAGAGATAATAACTCCTCTCTTTCAGCGAAGAGCCCACAGATATCTCAGAATGACAACAATGTCTATAATGCTCTTGACCGTTCGTAGCCTTCCAGATACTCCTTACTAAGCGACGAGCGCCCAGATTGTCACACGTCGTTCTTGATGATAATATCAATGTTCTTGATGATCTTTGCTTGATATTGTCGTGTGATGGTCGTTGTCTAGGTAACGATGTTCATGGTGTGTCAATTGAGATATCTAACTGTCTCTTAATCCAACTCACCCCAGAAGTGCACCTTCACCAGTAATTAAACAAGATTCAGTTGGCGCACATAATCCTTTATTACAGAAATAACACAGACTCACGGAACATATGTATATATCCAGAAACAATGTAATCCATAGACTATAAATATCCTCCTCACAATTTAACCAGCACACATCAATGCCTTCTCACGGCCTGCTTCTTATCAAATCCACAAGACAGGTAATCCAGCTACTATCCACGGCTGGATCTCCTACAATACAACCCACACATTGGGTTGGAGCCACTGCTCAACTATGCAACCCACTCTGGGTTTTGGCCCTCACTCCCTATAGAACCCACTCTGGTTCAGGCCTGTCTTCACAACTAGGAGAACAACACAACACGGAGATCTCTAACTCCGCTTCTCCTTAGAATACCGACCAGTTCGGCATCTACACATTAACTGTCCTGAAGTCCCTTGACTTCACACAAAACTAAACTGTCCTTCCCCCATCCCCCTGGGGTCACACTCACCCTTCCCATTATTTTATTTCTCAGGACTAGCTGTTTTCTCATAGCCAGGTCAGTCACTTTACTGTCTCCCACTCTCATATCCATTCTTCCTCATGCCCGGTCACTCAACTCAATGTCAATGACCCAGGCTTATGTCAATATGAAAGTTGTAAACATAAACAGTGCATATTGCAATGTTTTGAGACACATCCCCCATCCACCCTCACATCCCGCAGTCACCAACACATCCCCCACGTACCAAACCTCCCCCACCCACCCACACATACCTCCTCGCACTCACACAGACCCAGGCAAACATACATGCCGCCACCCACCCAATGATGCCCCACCCACACACATTTCCCAACCCACCCACACACATATCCTCACACACCAAGAAGAAGAAGAAGAAGAAGAAGAAGAAGAAGAAGAAGAAGAAGAGAAGAAGAAGAAGAAGAAGAAGAAGAAGAAGAAGAAGAAGAAGAAGAAGAAGAAGAAGAAGAAGAAGAAGAAGGAGAAGAAGAAGAAGGAGCATGAGGAGGAGGAGCATGAGGAGGAGGAGCATGAGGAGGAGGAGCTATGAGGAGGTAGGAGGAGAAGAAGAAGAAGGGGGAGGAGAAGAGGAAGAAGAAGAAGAATAGAAGAAGAAGAAGAAGAAGAAGAAGAAGAAGAAGAAGAAGAAGAAGAAGAAGAAGAAGAAGAAGAAGAAGAAGAAGAAGAAGAAGAAGAAGAAGAAGAAGAAGAAGAAACCACACACACATACCTCCGCCAACCCACACATCCCGCACCTATCCTGCACTCTCACAATTTTCCCCACCCACACACACATAAGAGAACCTACACCCACTCACCCACCCAATATTCACCACCTCTCAACTACACATCCCCCGCCTATTCACACATCCCCACCCATAAATACATCTTCCCACCTGCCAACACATATCCCCCAGGCATAAACAATGAAAAACATACATCTCCCACCCACACACACCCCGCCACCCACATATACCCCACCCACACACATCCGCCGCTCACACACATCTTCTCACAACTACACACCTCCCCCACCCATACACTCATCTCTCACACACATCCACCCACTCACGTACTCATCCATCAACCACTCACACCCACACATCACCCACACGCCCATCAACGTATGCATATCTCATCTACCCTCCCACCCACACACACCCCAACCACCCAGCCAAATACACATCCCCCATCCTCGCATACATCCTTTAATCACCTGCACATCCCACACCTCCCCCACCTCTCACACATCTCCCCTCCCACACAAAACTCCACCCATAAACACATCCCCCCACACACACACATACATTTCCCACACACATCCCCGCCCACACATCTCCCCACCCACTCAAGCATCCTCCACCTACAAACATCCTCACCACCCACACATATATCTTCCACCCACTCACATTTCCCCCATCCACACTCACACACTCCCACCAACACAGACATATCCCATTCACAGACACCCCCACACTCATCCCCACACCCATTACACACCCATCCCCCAACCCACACAATCTCCTACACACCCATTCACCCACCCAAACACACATTCCCTACCCACACCCCCTCCCAACCCACCAACACCCACATACTTCCAACTATCCTCTCAAATATCCCCCCACACACACACATATTCCTCACACACACACACATATCCACCACCGACTACACATCCCTTCACACATACATCCCTCACATACACACCCATACATACATCCTCACATCTAGAAACATACATGATGCCTCACATGATCACTGAAACTAATAAGAACACACTCCCACACACAAAGATGAGGCGAAACAGGATAGAGAGTTGAAGATATATCTGAGGAAAGATTGGATAGAGAGTAGAAAATAAAACTGAGAAGAGAGGAGGCAGAGAGTCGGAGATAAGTTGAGGAGAGAGAGGACAGATAGCTGGAGATAAAGCTAAGGATAGAGTGATAGAGAGTTGGAGATAAAGCTATGGAGAGAGAGAGAGAGAGAGAGAGAGAGAGAGAGAGAGAGAGAGAGAGAGAGAGAGAGAGAGAGAGAGAGAGAGAGAGAGAGAGAGAGAACGAACAAACGAACGAACGAACAGACTTTATTTTCAAAGGGTAACAAATTGGGCACGCAGGCCCGTCTTACATTCGGCCCTTCCAATCACTCATCTTTCTTTCATCAACAGTGCATAGGAAAAAAACATTGTCACGTGAATTTTGTAAACATAAACAATGCATATTACTATGTTACGAGACACATCCACCACCCACCCACACATCCCCCTTTCACTCCAACTCCCCCACCCAACCACACACACATACAATACATTCCCCCACCCATCCATCACATCCCTACACCTACACATCTCCCCGCCCACACACACCTCTCACCCACCACACATCCCATCCACCCACACCCCAAGCACACATACATTCAATAACCCACACATCCCCCACCTACACACATCTCCCCACCCACTCACATACCCTCTACCCGTCCCATTTCCCACCAACAATCACTCATCCAATATCCTCCTCCACCCACACACCTCCAACCACTCAACCAAACACATATTCCTCAGCCACACACACATCTCCCCGTCAACTCACATATTCCGCACCTACCCACACACAAATTCCGCACTCACCCACATAATCTCCCATCTCCCCCAGCCCACTCACAGATCCCGAGCCCACATCTGCAAACATCCCCCACCATCTCCTAACCTGCACACACTCACCCACCCACATATCCTCTACCCACCCACACATCGAGAGAGAGAGAGAGATAGATAGAGAGAGAGAGAGAGAGTTAAAGATAAAGCTGAGAAGGAAGGAGACAGAGTAACAGTCAGCTAACACATCGAGGCCAGATTAAAGATACAGCCCTCTAGGACCAACACTGAAACTATAACGAGGTCTGGTTCCCCTTGATGTAAGATCTCCCACTGTGGCAAAACGAGGTCTGGTTCCCCTTGATGTAAGATCTCGCACTGTGGCAAAACGAGGTCTGGTTCCCCTTGATGTAAGATCTCCCACTGTGGCAAAACGAGGTCTGGTTCCCCTTGATGTAAGATCTCCCACTGTGGCAAAACGAGGTCTGGTTCCCCTTGATGTAAGATCTCCCACTGTGGCAAAACGAGGTCTGGTTCCCCTTGATGTAAGATCTCCCACTGTGGCAAAACGAGGTCTGGTTCCCCTTGATCTAAGATCTCCCACTGTGGCAAAACGAGGTCTGGTTCCCCTTGATGTAAGATCTCCAACTGTGGCAAAACGAGGTCTGGTTCCCCTTGACGTCAGATATCTCGGTATGGCAAGACAATGTCTATTTCCCCATTGATGTAAGATCTCCCACTGTGGCTAGACGAGGTCTGGTTCCCTTTGACGTCAGATCTCCCGGTGTGACACGACATGGTCTGATTCAATGTGCCGTCAGATCTCCCAATGCTACTTGTCGATGTCTGGTTCCCCATGACGTCAGATCTCCTACTGTAGCAAGACACGGTATGGTTCCCCTTGACGTCAGATCTCCCACTGTGGCAAGATGAGGTCTGGTTCCTCTTGACGTCAGATCTCCCGGTGTGGCAAGACGAGGTATGGTTCCTCTTGACGTCAAATCTCCCACTGTGGCAAGACGAGGTCTGGTTCCCTATTACCGTCAGATCTCCCGGTGTGGCACGACGAGGTCTGGTTTCTCTTGACACCAGATCTCCCACTGTAGCAAGACGAGGTCTGGTTCCTTATTACCGTCAGATCTCCTGGTGTGGCAAGATGAGGTCTGGGTTCTCTTGAAGTCAGATCTCCCTGTATGGCAAGACGAGGTTTTGTTCCTCTTGACGTCTGATCTCCCCGTGTGGCAAGACGAGGTTCCCCATTGCCAACAGACTCCTCTGATTGTGAATTCCTCTCTGTGTGTGTGAACTCCCTCTGTGTATGAACTCCCTCAGTTTGTGAACTCCCTCAATTTGTGAACTCCCTTAGTTTGTGAATTCCCTCTGTTTGTGAACTCCCTCTGTTTGTTAACTCCCTCTGTTTGTTAACTCCCTCTGCCGCTACTAACACAATAATACTCTGACTGTAGCCCATGGGGGATAACTTCTCTTCATCTTGTTGAGCTGTAAATTCCAGCAGTATTTTCCCTTAAGCCGGTGACAATTGAGGTCGGATGTTCCTGACCTTACGGCCCGTGACGGCTACAAACCGGGTACATGTCTTTCCTGTTTCTCACATTCTCACTACGTTGTTTCATACCCGAAGTTACTTCCCCCTTCCCCACACCCCCACACACTCACTCTCTATCGCTGCCATTAGCTTTATCATCAACTCTCTCACGTCTCAGTTTAATCTCAAATTCTGTCTCTCTTTAGTTTTATATCCAATTTTCTCTCTCGTCATGTTTATATCCAACTCTCTTCCTTCTCTTTCCTCCGCGTATCTTCAATTCAGTCTTCCCTCTGTTTCCTCAGCTTTATCTTCAAAACTCTCTTTCCTTTTTCTCCTCAGCTTTATCTTCAACTCACTCACCCCCCCTTCTCTCTCTCTTTCTCTCTCTTTCTCTCTCTCTCTCTCTCTCTCTCTCTCTCACTCTCTCTCTCTCTCTCTCTCTCTCTCTCCTAGCTTTATCTTCAATTCTCTCTTCTCTCCCTCTCCTCAGCTTTTTCGTCAATTCTCTCTTCCCTCTTTGTGTGTTTCTGTGCAAGAAAAAAAAAGGGGAGAGAGAGACAGAGAGAGAGAGAGAGAGAGAGAGAGAGAGAGAGAGAGAGAGAGAGAGAGAGAGAGAGAGAGAGAGAGACAGAGAGAGAACGAACAAACGTACGAATGAATTTTATTTTAAAAGGGTAACAAATTAAGGCACGCAGGCCCGTCTTACATTCAGCCCTTTCGATCACTCATCTTTCATTCATCAAATGTGCATGTTACATTTACATAGGAAAGAAAAAAAAACATTGTCAAACTGATTTTGTAAGCATAAACAATACATATTACGCATGGTACATTCACATGGGAAAAAAAAACATTGTCAAATGAAAGTCGTAAACATAAACAGTGCATATTGCAATGTTGTGAGACACATTCCCCCATCCACCCTCACACCCCGCAGTCACCCACACATCCCTCAGCCACCGACACATCCCCCACCCACCACACCCCTCACCCATCCACACATACCTCCACGCACTCACACAGACTCAGGCAAACATACATGCCGCCAACCACCCACCGATCCCTCACCCACACACATTTCCCCACCCACACATACATCCCCCACCCATCCCATTACCGACACGCACACACCCACCCACATATTCTCCACCATCCACCCACACACCCGCAACCACCCAGCAAAACACATCACAAAACCACACACATACCCCCGTCAACCCACACATCCTGAGTTGAAGATAAAGCTGAGAGAGAGAGAGAGAGAGAGAGAGAGAGAGAGAGAGAGAGAGAGAGAGAGAGAGAGAGAGAGAGAGAGAGAGAGAGAGAGTTGAATTGCATCACTATTTTACATGTTACGCAATGTGTATGTACAATTGTTTGTCTATTTTCTTTTTAAAATAATTTTTGTGGGAATGCTCACGACAGTCATTCGTAAAGTGTGGGAGTTTATTCATAATAGTTTCAGTGATTATGTGAGGCATCATGTATGTGTTTAGATGTGAGGATGTGTGTGCGCGTGGGTGTGTGGGGGATGTGTGTGTGTGTGTCGGGGGGGGATGTATGTGTAAAGGGTGTGTGGATGGGGGATGTGTGTATGGGTGGGGGATGTATGCGTGGGCAGGGAGATATGTGTGGATGGAGGATGTGTGTGTGGATAGGGGTGTTGGTGTGAGTGAGGGATGTGCGGGTAGGTGGGGATGTGCGGATAGGTGGGGGAGGGGTGTGCGGGTATGTGGGAAATGTGTGGGTGGATGAGGAAATGTGTGGGTGGATGGGGAATGTGTCGGTGGGTGAAGGGATGTGTGGTGGGTGGGGGAGGTGTGGGTGGGTTAAGGGATGTGTGGTGGGTGGGTATGTGTGTGGGTGAGAGATATGTGTGGGTAGGGGGTGTTTGGGTGGATGGTTGGAAGTGTGTGGGTGTTGGTGGGTGGGGTTGTGTGGCTGGGTGGGTGGGGAATATATGTGTGGCTGGGTGAGTGAGGGATGTGTGGGTGAATGGGTGTGCGGGGGAGGTGTAGGAGATGTGGGAATGTGTGTAGATTGGGGGTGGGCGTGTGCTGGGTGTGGGAATGTGTGGGCGGGGGAAATGTCTCTGTGGGGGAATGTATGTGTGGGTGCGGAAAGTGTGGGTGGGCGAAGGTTTATGTGTGGTGATTGTGTTTATATGTGGGGGATGTGTCGGTGGATGGGGGATGTGCAGGTGTGTGGGGGATGTATGTGTGTGGATGGGATTGTGTATATGGGTGTGTGTGTGTGGGAGGGGAGATATGTATGGGTGAGGGATGTGTGGGTGAGTGATGTGTGTGTGGATGGTTGGGGGAGGTGTGTAAGGGTGGGTGATGTGTGTTTGCCTGGGTGGTTGGGGTGTGTGAGTGTGGGTGGGTAGGTGGGGTTGTATGGTTTGATGGGTGGGTAGAGGGTGTGTGGGTGTGAGTGGTTTAGTAATAAGTACGTAGGTGGAGGTATGTGTTGGGGATGTGTGCATGAGTGGGGGATGTGTGGGATGGTGGGGGATGTGTGTGTAGGTGGGGGGATGTGTGGTTGAGGAGTGGGGATGGGTGTTTGGGGTGTGAAGGTGGATGGGTGGAGGATGTGTGTTTGGGTGAGTGTATGTGGGTAGAGAGTTGTGTGTGGGTGGGGGAATGTGTGTGTGGGTGGATGCGGGATGTGTGTTTGGGTGGGAGAGATTGTGTGGGTGGGACAAGTGTGCCTGGGGGTGTGTGTGGATGGCTGCAGGATGCGTGTGTGTGGGTGCGGGATGTCTGGGCTGGTAGGTGATTATTGTGTGGATGGGGAATATGTGTTTGGCTGTGTGGTTTGGGTGTGTGCGGGTTGATGGGTGGAGGGTGTGTGGGATGTGTAAGTGTGTGTGGGTTGGGAAATGGGTAGGGGATATGTGTGTATGGGTGGGGAAATGTGTGTAGGTGGGGGATGGGTGGGTCGCTGGTGGGCATATATGTGTGCCTGGAGGTGTGTTTATGTTTTGGAGTGTGGGTGGGTGGGGGGATTTGTGTGTGTGGTGGATGTGTGGTGGATGGGGGGTCTGTGGGTGGGTGGGTGAATGTGTGCATTGTTTATGTTTACAACATTCATTTGACAATGTTCTTTTCTATGTGAATGTTAGTTAGTTAGGTAGTCGAGGTTCCAACTTCACGGCAACGGGTCGTCCCCATTATGCTCCATTCCTGTGCCAGTGAATATCACACAAAATGCTCCCCACTGTCCAATGTGAAAAGTGGAATAGACAGGAGTCTCGGCAATCCAACAGCCCGCACAGGTACACTGTGCATAATGCCGCCGCCAGAATGCCAACACAAAATTCATCCACGAAAACCACAGTTCATCGTCGATGGACTCGGCAGTCACCAGAAAGACCTCATTGACCCGGGTTTTCTCACATGGCTCGGTCTTTTACCGCAGGGCGACCCACCGAAAGTGTCGCATAAAGCACGAACTCCAGCAGCTTCAGCGCCGACTCCCAGGAGTCTCCTGAAAAATGCACTCGTGAACCGAAAAGGCAATCAGTCAATTCAACAACAGCCGGTAGCCATTGTTCCGAACATGCAGGTCACTGTACAGGACAGAAGTAAAAGTATTCCACGCGAATTTCACAGCTCACAGTGCCGCCCACGCACTCACTCAGTAGCAGGGCGACGGAACCATGTACTACCAGTCCAACATGAAGAAAATGCGATTGCAAACAGTATCTCTAAGCATAAACACGCCACAGCCTTAACGTTTCAACGCCTAACGCCATGTTGGCGACCGGAAGTCGTATCATCCACTATTGATGAACGAAAGGCAAGTGATAGGAAGGCCGAATGTAAGACGGGCCTGCGTGCCCAATTTGTAACCCTTCGAAAAAAAGATCAATCAATCAATCAATCACACAATCATTCAATTAATCAATCAATCAATCAATCTCTGCCAGTGTTATCTTCAATTCTCTCTCCTCTTTCTCTTTCTCGGCAGCTTATCTTCAACTCTCTCTCTCTCTCTCTCTCTCTCGGTCTCTCTCTCTCTCTCTCTCTCTCTCTCTCTCTCTCTCTCTCCCTCACTTGGAGCTGGTCATTGTGTTATACTGGTTGGAGCTGCGAGTCCAGATCAATTTTGAAAACCCAACCTGCATGAGGTTTGGAATGGTAAGAAACTCCACATGCAAGGGGATTGGGACGGTAAGAAACTCCACCTGTGTGAGGATTTGAACGCTTTGAAACTCCACCTGTATGAGGTTTGGAACGCTATCAAACTCCACTTGTATGAGGATTGGGACGGTAAGAAACTCCACCTGTGTGAGGATTTGAACGCTATGAAACTCCACCTGTATGAGGATTGGAACGCTGTCAAACTCCACTTGTATGAGGGTTGGAACGCTATCAAACTCCACCTGCATGAGGATTTGAACGCTGTCAAACTCCATCTGCATGAACGTTCGAACGAACAAACTTTATTTTCAAATGGTTAAGAATTGGGCACGCAAGCCCGTCTGACATTCTGCCCTTATTCTCTATTTCCTCTCATACATTATTTCATTCAACATCATTTATGAAGCTAATCTTAGTCAACAAAGAATAATAAGCATTAAAACGCATAAAAAATAATCAATAATACATGACTCACTCAGGCAATGTTTAACATGGCCATTATGAATACCTAAGGAAGGTGTAAAGTGCCATACATATGGGAATGTTTATTGGCTAGTTGTCGTTTGAGATAATTTTCCATTATTATGGTGTGTTTTTTTTTTTTTCTTTTTTTTTTTTTTTTGAAGGGGGTGGGGGGGGGGGGGGGGGCATGTAATCTGTACTGAGTAGTGTTCAAACAGGTTGCGACTGTATGTATAATGATTGGTTGTGGCTTTGATTTCTTGTGGAAGATTATTCCACAACTGAGTGGCAGAGTATGCTAAGCTTGTTTTATATGTCTATCCTAGGTTTAGGGACATGAAGTATATTTAGTCATTCGCTGTGTCTTGCGTTATATTGTAACAATGGCCAAAGGTAACTTGGGGCATTTTGAAATAGGATTTTGTGAATTAGTTTAGTCTTATTAAAAAGTAGCCGGTTGTGAAGTGGCAGTAACTGAAGACTTTCATGTAGGTTAGAATTGTTGGTAAGCTTTTCACCGTTAATTAAACGCTCTACCCTTTTCTGGAGTGAATAAAGGCGTTTTGTTAATGATTTGCAGCATTCATCCCAGATTGTGGTGCAATAATCGATATGTGTTTGTATGTGGGAAGTATAAAATATCTTTCTTTTGTTTTCGCCAAGGTAATTTTTTAATTTTGGCAAGTTGGTATACTTTTTTGGCTATTTGTTTAACGAGAGCATGAACATGGGAGTTAAAGGATAGATTTTGATCAATGATGAGACCCAGAGCCTTGTGCTTAGTTATACTTTCTACAGGCGTGCTACCAATGTGCAGCTGAAGAGCTCTCTGTGAGTTTAGAGTGTGAAGTCTTTGCCTGGTTGCTATTAATGTAGAGTTTGTTTTAGTAAAGTTAATTTGCATGCGGTTTGCATGACTCCTGTTAACTACACTATTTATTTCCTGTTGCAAGGATAATTCTAGTACATTGCAATCAATAGCGTTTGTATATTCTGTGCAGTCGTCTGAAAATAGATCGCAGGACGACGGAAGATATAGGGGAAGATCATTTATATAAATGGAAAATAACAGAGGGCCGAGTATGGACCCCTGAGGTACTCCAATATTAATGATGATGGCTTGAGATAACGCTTTATTGTATGATACTACTTGTGTTCTGTGTAATAAAAATTATTTTATTAAATTCACTATATTAAAGCTTACTTTCACTGTTTCTAGTTTTTTTTTTTTTTAATTAGAATAGTATGATCTATTATATCGAATGTTTTTCTAAGTCTATAAACACTGCTCCACATAGAGTATAGTTGTTAATATTTTGATGCCAGTTTTCTATCATGTTTGTTAGGGCCAAGAATATTTTGGCAGAAACGCTGACTGACTGTCAACAATTAGCTTGTGGCGAACTAAGTGTTCTAATGTTGTTTTGTGAATGTGCTTTTCTAGTGGTTTGTATGGTGAGGATAATATGGAAATTGGCCTATAGTTACTCGTGACACAATGAGGATACACTGTAGAGATTTTAAAGGCTGATGGGAAGTGACCTTTGGTGAGACATTGGTTATATATAAGGACTGGTTATATATTATAATATGAGGATTGGAACACTATCAAACTCCACCTGTATGAGGATTGGAACGCTATCAAACTCCATCTGTATGAGGATTGGAACGCTGTCAAACTCCACCTGTATGAGGATTGGAACTCTATCAAACTCCACCTGTAGAAGATTGGAACGCTATCAAACTCCGCCTGTATGAGGATTGGAACTCTATCAAACTCCACCTGTATGAGGATTGGAACTCTATCAAACTCCACCTGTAGAAGATTGGAACGCTATCAAACTCCACCTGTAGAAGATTGGAACGCTGTCAAACTCCACCTGTAGAAGATTGGAACGCTGTCAAACTCCACCTGTATGAGGATTGGAACGCTATCATACTCCACCTGTAGAAGATTGGAACACTATCAAACTCCACCTGTAGAAGATTGGAACGCTGTCAAACTCCACCTGTATGAGGATTGGAACGCTATCAAACTCCACCTGTAGAAGATTGGAACGCTATCAAACTCCACCTGTATGAGGATTGGAACTCTATCAAACTCCACCTGTATGAGGATTGGAACTCTATCAAACTCCACCTGTATGAGGATTGGAACTCTATCAACCTCCACCTGTATGAGGATTGGAACGCTATCAAACTCCACCTGTAGAAGATTGGAACGCTGTCAAACTCCACCTGTATGAGGATTGGAACGCTATCAAACTCCACCTGTATGAGGATTGGAACTCTATCAAACTCCAACTGTATGAGTATTGGAACTCTATCAAACTCCACCTGTATGAGGATTGGAACGCTATCAAACTCCACCTGTAGAAGATTGGAACGCTGTCAAACTCCACCTGTAGAAGATTGGAACGCTATCAAACTCCTCCTGTAGAAGATTGGAGCTCTATCAAACTCCACCTGTAGAAGATTGGAACGCTATCAAACTCCACCTGTAGAAGATTGGAACGCTATCAAACTCCACCTGTATGAGGATTGGAACTCTATCAAACTCCACCTGTATGAGGATTGGAACTCTATCAAACTCCACCTGTAGATGATTGGAACGCTATCAAACTCCACCTGTATGAGGATTGGAACTCTATCAAACTCCACCTGTATGAGGATTGGAACTCTATCAAACTCCACCTGTATGAGGATTGGAACTCTATCAAACTCCACCTGTATGAGGATTGGAACTCTATCAAACTCCACCTGTATGAGGATTGGAACTCTATCAAACTCCACCTGTATGAGGATTGGAACTCTATCAAACTCCACCTGTAGAAGATTGGAACTCTATCAAACTCCACCTGTATGAGGATTGGAACGCTATCAAACTCCACCTGTAGAAGATTGGAACTCTATCAAACTCCACCTGTAGAAGATTGGAACTCTATCAAACTCCACCTGTAGAAGATTGGAACTCTATCAAACTCCACCTGTATGAGGATTGGAACGCTATCAAACTCCACCTGTAGAAGATTGGAACTCTATCAAACTCCACCTGTAGAAGATTGGAACTCTATCAAACTCCACCTGTAGAAGATTGGAACTCTATCAAACTCCACCTGTATGAGGATTGGAACTCTATCAAACTCCACCTGTGTGAGGATTGGAACGCTATCAAACTCCACCTGTATGAGGATTCGAGCCGGCAGGCATGCGTGCTATCTCCCGGGCTACGGAGAATCCTGGTGATGTGTCTGACTGAGGGTTCGAACGCTAGACCTCAAAGACAACAGGCTAGCGTGCTATCTACCTGGCTACGGTAGCTCCCGATGACGTGTCTGACTCTAGGGAGAGTGGTTGTGTAGTTAATGAAGTAAACATGTAGGTCTTTGTTTGCTGACTCTAGGGAGGGTGGTTGTGTAGTTAATGAAGTAAACATGTAGGTCTTTGTTTGCTGACTCTAGGGAGGGTGGTTGTGTAGTTAATGAAGTAAACATGTAGGTCTTTGTTTGCTGACTCTAGGGAGGGTGGTTGTGTAGTTAATGAAGTAAACATGTAGGTCTTTGTTTGCTGACTCTAGGGAGGGTGGTTGTGTAGTTAATGAAGTAAACATGTAGGTCTTTGTTTGCTGACTCTAGGGAGGGTGGTTGTGTAGTTAATGAAGTAAACATGTAGGTCTTTGTTTGCTGACTCTAGGGAGGGTGGTTGTGTAGTTAATGAAGTAAACATGTAGGTCTTTGTTTGCTGACTCTAGGGAGGGTGGTTGTGTAGTTAATGAAGTAAACATGTAGGTCTTTGTTTGCTGACTCTAGGGAGGGTGGTTGTGTAGTTAATGAAGTAAACATGTAGGTCTTTGTTTGCTGACTCTAGGGAGGGTGGTTGTGTAGTTAATGAAGTAAACATGTAGGTCTTTGTTTGCTGACTCTAGGGAGGGTAGTTGTGTAGTTAATGAAGTAAACATGTAGGTCTTTGTTTGCTGACTCTAGGGAGGGTGGTTGTGTAGTTAATGAAGTAAACATGTAGGTCTTTGTTTTGCTGACTCTAGGGAGGGTGGTTGTGTAGTTAATGAAGTAAACATGTAGGTCTTTGTTTGCTGACTCTAGGGAGGGTGGTTGTGTAGTTAATGAAGTAAACATGTAGGTCTTTGTTTGCTGACTCTAGGGAGGGTGGTTGTGTAGTTAATGAAGTTAAACATGTAGGTCTTTGTTTGCTGACTCTAGGGAGGGGTGGTTGTGTAGTTAATGAAGTAAACATGTAGGTCTTTGTTTGCTGACTCTAGGGAGGGTGGTTGTGTAGATAATGAAGTAAACATGTAGGTCTTTGTTTGCTGACTCTAGGGATGGTGGTTGTGTAGGTAATGAAGTAAAACATGTAGGTCTTTGTTTGCTGGACTCTAGGGAGGGTGGTTGTGTAGTTAATGAAGTAAACATGTAGGTCTTTGTTTGCTGACTCTAGGGAGGGTGGTTGTGTAGTTAATGAAGTAAATACATGTAGGTCTTTGTTTTGCTGACTCTAGGGAGGGTGGTTGTTTAGTGTAATGAAGTAAACATGTAGGTCTTTGTTTGCTGACCTAGGGAGTGGGTGGGGTTGGTAGTAGTTTAATGAAGTAAAGCATGTAGGTCTTTGGTTTGCTGACTCTAGGGAGGGTGGTTTGTGTAGTTTTGAAGTAAACATGTAGGTCTTTGTTTGCTGATCTAGGGATGGGTGGGGTTGTGTAGTTAATGAAGTAACCCTGTAGGTCTTTGTTTGCTGGACGTCTAGGGAGGGTGGTTGTGTAGTTTAATGAAGTAAACATGTAGGTCTTTGTTTGCCTGACTCTAGGGAGAGTGATGGTGTAGTTAATGAAGTAAACAATGTCGGTCTTTGTTTTTGCTGCACTCTACGGGAGAGTGATTGTGTAGTTAATGAAGTAAACATGTAGGTCCTTTGTTTTCTGACTCTAGGGAGAGTGGTTGTGTAGTTAATGAAGTAAACATGTAGGTCTTTGTTTGCTGACTCTAGGGAGGGTGGTTGTGTAGTTAATGAAGTAAACATGTCGGTCTTTGTTTGCTGACTCTAGGGAGAGTGATTGTGTAGTTAATGAAGTAAACATGTCGGTCTTTGTTTGCTGACTCTAGGGAGAGTGGTTGTGTAGTTAATGAAGTAAACATGTAGGTCTTTGTTTGCTGACTCTAGGGAGAGTGGTTGTGTAGTTAATGAAGTAAACATGTCGGTCTTTGTTTGCTGACTCTAGGGAGAGTGGTTGTGTAGTTAATGAAGTAAACATGTAGGTCTTTGTTTGCTGTTATCGAAAGCTCTGTTTATGTTCTCACAGAATACAAACTATTTGTTGTACACTTGCCTTTTATAAACCCACATTGTTATTTTATTATTTCTGGTTGTTTGTTTTATTCTCAGCTCCTATGTGATGAAACTCATTGTGTAAATGTGCTTCCAAAATGAAATAAACCCCATAGAGTAAGCAACAGGAAAAAAAACCGTTGATTGCAAACACCTGATGTCAACAGCATTTGAGAGAATTTGACATACGAAACAGTCCTGGATAAACACATGACATCAAGTTGATAACATGCTGTAGAAGTGATGGTGGCCCATTACAGTCAGTTAGTTAGTTAGTTAGTTGGTTGGTTGGTTAGTTGGTTGGTTGGTTGGTTGGTTGGTTGGTTGGTTGGTTGGTTAGTTAGTTAGTTAGTTAGTTAGTTAGTTAGTTAGTTAGTTAGTTAGTTAGTTAGTTAGTTAGTTAGTCGACAGATCACCCTCAATGCACATCGAACCATTCAGTCCATAAGTGCTCGGATCCCCTCCTCAGCAAATCCCGCAGCGTGTAGCGGCTAACGACACCCGTTCTGTGTTGGTTTATCAATCTTCTTTGGCTTCCTGTGTAGTGTTCTTGTTTTGCCACCCATATTTTAATTTGCTGTTCTCGCAGTCTGGCCATGGTTGTAAATTCACAGTCATCACTTGGTTCACTCAAAAGTCTTACTTCTCGTAGAGCATTCAGAATATCAACCTGGTCCATGGCGCGTCCGCCCTCCACCGTAGACTCACCTGCGAGCTTGACAGCCCGCTCATTTCCTTGTACTCCGCATGCCCTGGCACGAAGATGAAACTAATCTTTGCCAGCCTAGACCGCTCCAGAGACAGCAACCATTCTCTTCGGATCCACCCCACCTATATCCTCTTGATCATGCTCATTGAGTCGCTAAGGAAATTGCCCTAGTGAATGTCTGTGTCTCGAGCCATGTTATTGCTTTACTTACTTCCATGACTTCCATAGTCAGGCTACTTTTGGTCTCAGTGAAAGCACCAGAATCCTCCTTCACAATTCTCCCTCCGGCCCGAGCTGTAAAGGCCCATGAGCTTCTCACATGTCGGACGACCGACCCATCTGTGTAGATGACAGCATCACCGTCTAGCGAATTCAACGCTTGTACTTCAGCCTCCACAGCAGCCGGATTTTCTTGTCTGCATTTTCTATATAGTTGGATGCAAACTGAAAAGGATGTGCAAAAATATGTTGGCACTTGTACCCACTCCTCGCCAGGTTCTATATCCTCAAGTGAACACACCTGTTAGAGAATGTCTTCGGCTTGACCCATCCACGGCCGTCCTCTTTTTAACCTACTGCCCTTCACCTTCATAATTTCACTATGCAGTGGATGTTGTGTGTTTGCGTTAACTCTGAGGCAAGGCACGTAGCTCTGCAAACTTGTATTCGTCTTCAATGGTTGGAAAATCAAGAAGGTAGCGCATCGCCCTGCATGCTGTATCTCTTGTACATCCAAGAATAATGTGCATAGCTTCATTCTGTATCCTTTCCATCCTTTCTATCTGCTTACGGCTAAATGTCAGGATTGCCATCGCGTACTCAAAAACAGACATGACCAGCCCCTCGTACAGAAGACATAGATGGCGCTGCTCACAGTTTGCTTCCGCCATCACCCGCATCGCAGCCAAACCCCGCTTGGCATTTGTTATTCACCTGGTCTATGTGCTATTATAAGCGAAGGCTTCGATCAAACCGTATCCCCAGGTAATTCATTGCCTGCGTTCTTTCCCCTGTCCTCTGAAAACGCTTTACAGTTGGCGTTGGAGTTTTGACAATATGATTTTTCAACGAGAACAAGTCACTGTTGCCTTGTTTGGGTTGACCATGCCCTAGCTTATCACACCAGTACTTTTGCGAAAATTAAGTTCGGTTTCTAGTTCCCCCAACAACCTGATCTCATCCTTACCCCGGCGATACACTAAAACATCATCGGATATGACAATGTCCAAAACCCGGCCAGTGATCTGTCGCTGGTGATTCTCACTGTGTAGGCGGGGAGCAGCAAGGAGATAATGGTGATCCCTGTGGTAGGCCCGGATATATTGTTGCTGGTTCCGAAGTCCAATCCACCCTAAAATTTCTTTCCGTTGGAAAGAGGGCTGCGCGATCCAACTAAGGAGGAATTGACTTATTTTTAGTTTAAGAACTGAAGCATTTAAAAATCCTATGGTACACTGTTGTAGCGTCCCAAGATGAATCGCTGCCCATTACGGGGCATTACGGGCGGCCCCTTACGTAGGCACCAACAAGATTGAAAACGATTTGCAAAGTTTAGAATATTAAAGTAACAAGAGATCTAACGCTGAGTAAGACATTCAAGAAGAATATAAAGTGGCCTTGAGAACAGATAAAATGTGTAGCCTATGTCTGTCGATATAAACCATGGCAAATGCTGGGAAAAAAAAACCTAAACACCCAAAAAAATAAAGAGATATTAGCTGAAGAGAATTTTTTTAAAAAAATCATCAAAAATGGATGATTAAGAAGTATTGAAGATATTAATCACAGATGCCAGCGTATTCACGACAAAGGGCGGAAAAAAAAAAGAAAAAGAAAAAATTAAAAAAAAAA
>JACEFZ010008046.1:0-17350 GCA_014155875.1 Cepaea nemoralis | reverse complement strand
AAATTTAGCTTTTTTCCTTTTTGTTCTCCCAGACTCTTTTGCTAACATTTTCTTGTTTTTGCTGCCTTGCCAATCCTGATGTTGATTTCCTGATCGGGGATTTTGCTATTTACCTCTGATCCTAGATATTAAAATGGTCTATATCCCCATTCGGCTCGTAAATAAAGATTATGGTACCCATGTGCCCTTGTGAATAATCTGTTCTTCTTTTTTTAATTGTTAAAAAAAATTCAGAACAGCATTGGAGAATGCAGATAGTAGATGTTGTAATTCTTCCTCAGAGTGGGTCGTAATCGCAGCATCATCCGCAAAAGCAACTCTCTGATTAGTACCCTGCTAATTTTGGTCTTGGCCTTCAATCTCTGAGCATTATAGAGGCCACCATCTGAGCGTGAAGTGAATGTATATACCGGCCATCCTGATCACGTAAGGCATATTTCAATAGAAGTGAAAAGTATATTCCAAAGAGGGTGGGAGCTAGTACACAACCTTGCTTAAACTCCACTCTTGATTTCAAACTCTTCTGAAGTTGAGCCATCAAACTTGATTATACCCTTCATGCCTGTGTGGAACGATTCCACAATGGACAGAAGAGTTGGTGGACAGCCAATCTTCTTTAGTGCTTTGAACAGACCCTCACGACTGACCAAATCGAATGCCTTTGTGAGGTCGATGAAGGCAATAAACAGTGGCTGATTTTGTTCCCGGCATTTTTCTTGCATCTGTCGCAATGAGAATATCACATCAATGGTAGACCGGTTCTGACGGAAGCCACACTGTGATTCGGGGTAGACTTGATCTCCCAGGACTTGAAGTCTGTGCAGGACAATTCTGGCAAATACTTTCCCAACAATACACAGAAGTGAGATACCCCTATAGTTGTTACAGTCGCTCCGATCTCCCTTGTTCTTGTACAGCGTTATGATGTTTGAATCTTTGAAATCCTGTGGGACTTGTCCTTCTCGCCAGCATAGCTCTTAGCTGGTGGATCTGTAGAGCGAGTGTGTCTTGCCCACTCCTGATCACCTCTATTGGAATCCCATCCTTACCTGGAGCCTTGCCAGATGCAAGCTCATTTATAGCACACTTAACTTCTGTTATAGTGGGAAGTGTGTCCAGGTGGTCAAGAGTTGGCAGGGCCTCTATGGCGTTGAGGGCATCATCCGCTAGCTTGGTCTCACTTGAGTAAAGCTCTAAATAGTGCTCGACCCATCTATCCATCTGCTGTTTCTTATCAGTGATGATTTCTCCAGTCAAGGTTTTCAGCGGTGCACTTCTTTTGATCATTGGACCACAGGCTTTCTTTATCCCTTCATACATGCTTCTGATGTTTCCCTTATCACTTGCGATTTGAATGGACTCACATAACTTGATCCAATAGTCATTCGCACACTGCCTGGCAGCCTTTTGTACATCCTTCCTTGCTTGCTTCAGCTCACTCAGAGTGTTACGCGTTGGTCTTTCCTTGTTTCTTAAGAGAGCTATCTTCTTTTATCAATCAAGGGCTGCAGTATCTGGCTGTTTGCCGCAAACCAGTCCTGGCCTCTTATGATCCACAGTGCCGTAAACCCCTACCGCTGTTTTATAAATAGTTTCCTTAAGTTTACTCCATTTATCATTTACTATACAATTTTCAGATGTATCATTGAAAGCGTCTTCAAGTTGCTGTTGAAATTCAAAGCACTTTCCAGGATCGTGAGTGTTAGTAATATTAATCCTGGGGCTAGACTTGTGTTTAGCTGTGTAGATTCTCTTTGGTCTCAGTCTAACCCTTGCAACAACCAAAGAATGATCTGTATCACAGTCAGCACTGTGATAACTTCGAGTTAATGATGTATGGTTCAGATGTTGTCTCCGTGTGATAATGAAGTCCAGCTGATGCCAATGGCCGGATCTTGGATGTTTCCATGTGACCTTATGCATCTCTTTTGTTTTAAAAAAGGAGTTTGTAATACATAGGTCATTTCTAGTGCAATGCTCCAGCAAGCCTTTGCCCATTATCATTCATGCGACCGATGTTGTATTTTCCAAGGCACACTGGCCATGAACTCGAGTCCTTGCCCACACGAGCATTGAAATCACCGAGCATATAAATGTAGTCGGATTTTGGAACTGCCTTGATCGCAGAGTCTAGCTGCTCACAGAACATATCCTTCACATCATCAGAGGAAGCGAGTGTCGGTGCATATGCAGTGAGAATGGTGGCAAATCCACAGGAGGTTGCCAAGCGCAGTGATAATAATCTTTCATTACCTCCAGCTGGGATATCAATCATTCCCAGTAGCGAATTCTTCACTGCAAAGCCCACACCAGTGTTGCCTTTTTCTGCCTGCCCTCTTCCCTTCCAAAAAAGGTGTAATTGTGTTCCCTGAGTGACCCTTCCTCAGCGAGGCGAGTCTCCTGCAGGCCAGCAATATCAATGTTAAGAAGATCGAGTTCAGCATCAATCACAGCCGTTTTTCTCACATCGTCAATATTTGTCAAGTCAGTGGAAAATCCTGGACACATGGTTCTCACGTTCCAGGTTGCAAGCCGTAGCTTGAAGTTTCTATTCTTTTTATTAGTACCTGGTGCATTGGTTTTACAGCCTGCGATTCAGATTTTGTCCTAGCCCCAAGCACCCATTGAAGCAGGCAGGCTGTGGCGGATCAGCACCCAATTGGCTGGGGGCTGCCCAGCTTGAGGCGGGCGGTAGCTGATCAGTGACACCTGTAGGTGTCTCCCACCGTCAGAGGCAACGCGTGGCGCCCCATGTCTACGCCAACTGACAAGGACTTATAACCCGTAACAGTTGCCTCTCGCTTTGATTCCGAGACCGGTTAAGACCAGGGATGGAGTTATTGCCTCTCCATAGCACAAAGCCTGGGCTAAAATAAAGAAACCATGTGTTGCCCATGCAGCATGATCCCTCTCTCGGCCTGCCTAGTTCACTCCAGAGGAAAGTTTACACCTATAATCTGGAACAAGACAAGCTGCAGAAGCTGCCGGATCAGCAAAGCAATGCTCTAACTGTCCGCCTGTCGGAGCTTCGATCCTAGACCAGCTGCCAACCAAGGCTTAGGGCCTGGTCTGCCCTGCCATGACATTTTGTCTTTGGGTTGCATTTCCTCGCACCAGGATAAGGCTAGTACCCTCCCAATTGCGCTCTTCCGCCCGAAGCCGTTGGCACAATGTGGGGTATCGGGTTTGGTAAGCGCCGCCCAACATTCGGCGCTGACAGAAAGCAGGTAGTACCGTCTACTGTCATACGGTAGCTCAGTCATATCTGACTAAGACCTGACTCACGTAGCGCATATAAGGGTAAGAAAACATCACGTGAAGCGTGAACACAAGTGACGATAGTGAATGCCAGTCAGTTTACAGATGATTGATACATTATCATAGAAGAAATATAACAATCATAACAACAACAACGAAACATTGACGTCAATGAAACAGCTAAAGTATTTGACACCAAGATAAATGCTGGTTCCTAATTCATGCATTCATTCAGTAGCATGGCATTTGCAGACCCTCGCTCCCATAACAACCTTCCTAAAATTTTCGCGGTCATATGCAAGATGTCCCGCATCCGATACATTCATCTGGAGATCATTTGCCACATCCTACACCAATCTTCTCTATGGTCTTCCTCTTCCTCTCTTACCGGGCATATTCTCCTCAATATTGTTGTCTCCAAACTGTCATGACTTTTACGTCGTTTAAAGTGACCAAAATATTTTAATTGCCTTTGTTTTATAGTGTTTAGTAGCGAAACTTCTTCAATATTCAGCTCTTATCATGTGGATGCATTTGTTCTTTCCTGTGACCATGAATACTTAGAACATATTCATAAAATTTATATTCAAAGGCATGTATGCGATGGTTAGATTGTTTAGTATGTGTCCAGAGCTTACAGGCGTGTATTGCAATGCGAAAGATGCATGTTCACAATACAATTTATTTGTTCTATCTATAAGATTGAAGAGACGAAAAGAAAGTTGTTAAGAACACGAGAATTAATAAAGAGGTTTTGAAGATAGACAAAGAAATCAAAGAACAATACAGAGTGACTTTTAAAATTAAGTACAATGAAATAGCTAAAATACAGAATATAAACGAAAAATGGGAAAGGTTAAGAGACTCCATTCATGAAACAAACAAAGAAACAATACAGGCGAGAAGCCAACAAACTAACGCAAAATGGATGACTAAAGAAATCTTAAAGTTGATGGACAAAAGAAATCAGAGAACAAATGAAAAACAAGAATATGCTGAAATAAACAAAGAAATAAGACACATATGTGTGAAGGCACAAGAACGTTGGTTAAACAAGTAGTGCAAGACAATTTAATTAAATAATATTAAAGATGCACAAAAAAATATGCACAGACAAATAAATGAGCTCACGGGATGAAAAGTAAGAGTAAATACAAAGTGTTAAAACCAAACAGGAAAGATAGTATTGGAGGAAGGTGATATTATGAAGAGATGTAATGAGTATATAAGAGAATTATATTATGAAGAAATGGAAGAATTAACAGAAGAAAGTAACATAGAAGGTCCACCTGCTCTAAAAGAATAAATAGCTATCCGTATCAAACATATGAAGAAAGGAAAAACAGCTAGGCCAGATGGAATCAAAATAGAATCATTATAAGTACTGGAATAGTTTTGAGTGAATATATTAACCAAATTGATATTTATAGCAGTAAATATTTACCGAGCGATATGCTGAAATCTGTATTTACAGTTATACCAAAAAGACCAGGGGAATGGAGTGTGAAGATTTCGTACAATTAACATCATAATGGTCTTCCTTGCCTAGGGGTTAACGTGTTTCTCCATAATACCGTATATCAGCGTGAGGAACGTAACCTGCGCGATAATCTGTAGCGGTTCTCGCCACGTTGGTAACTTAAGCGGTATGTGAGCCTGTCGCTCAGAACGCGGTGGCAAACTACTGAGCGTAATCTTGCCAAGAAATCGACAATCAGCTGAAAGATGCTGATGTTCACAGCGATGTCCTGTAAGGGATATGCGAAAAACTACAAAAAAGCATCATAAACCATTTCACTAAGTTTTTACTCAGTAGTATAATGAGAAGAACAAGAAAGAAAATATTGCTCTTTGGTTATATCATCTGAGAAATTTTTCATTATAGTTTCAGCGTTCAGGTCAATAATTAGAGGGTCAGAGCACACACTGAAGTACCTCCTTGCTTGATGTCAAACAAATCTGATGTCTCGCAATCTACTCTAACTAGTTAGTTAGTTAGTTAGTCGAGGCTCCAACTTCACGGCAATGGGTCGTCCCTATTATGCTCAATTCCTGTGCCAGTGAATATCACACAAAATGCTCCCCATTGTCCAATGTGAAAAGTGGAATAGACAGGAGTCTCGGGAATCCGACAGCCCGCACAGGTACACTGTGCATAATGCCGCCGCCAGAATACCAACACAAAATTCATCCACGAAAACCACAGTTCATTGTCGATGGACTCGGCAGTCACCAGAAAGACCTTATTGACCCGGGTTTTCTCACATGGGTCGGTCTTTTCCCGCAGGGTGACCCGCCGAAAGCGTAGCACAAAGCACGAACTATTCTAACTGCTGCTTGTTGGTCTAGATTAGTGTTTCTCAACCGGTGACGAATTCCCCCCCCCCCCCCCCCCCCAATCCAGGAGGGAATTTTAGGGTTTCCGGGGGGAGGGGGGAATTAAGATTATTTTAAGATCGCGTTAATACAAGAGCCGATTACCTGATAATGTTTTTCCCTCCATACAATGCGGTTCTGTACTTGTCGCCTTTCTGAAATTCGTTTTATAACGTAAGCAGACCCGCAAATCACGTCGCATGTAGACATGGAGACTTGTTCTAGTATGTGTTATTAAATTTAACTTCAATTTTTACGTATACTGTTTAGGGGCGGGGGAGGGGATTTTTAGGGAGAAAATACGAAAAAGAGGGGGGGGGGGGGAGAGGGGTGACGTTCTGATGTGAACGGGCACCACTCACAGTATATTCTAAGTGAAGGGGTGCATGGGCCAAAAATGGTTGAAAACCACTGGTCTAGATAGAGCAATTTTATTAGCAGTACTATATGTGACGGAAAGCCCATTTTCCTCCTGATTTCCTAAAGTTTCTGATGTTGTACACCATCAAAACACGAGAATAGGTGTACATTAAATTATCTACACTTCTCTATTATCAAACGCAAGTTGAGTATTTGATCTCTTGTTCCTCTTCCTTGTCTCAATCCATCTTACACCACTTTAAACTCTTCTTCAATGTTCTCACCAAGTCTTCCCGTTATGATTTTTAATAGAATTTTACTTGTATGACTGATCAGGGCAACAGTTCTATAGTTAGCGCATTATTTCAGGTTGCCCTGTTTTGTATTAAAATGAAGATAGCTCTCTTCCAATATTTTAGCCATGTACCATATATCCATATCTTGTTTACATAATGCGTCACATTTATGTATACTATCGTCTCCCCTCCCTTCCCCACTCCCTACTACTTTAATTAGTTCAGCTGGTATCTCCATTCTCCATTCTGATATTTACCATTCTTCGGTTCTTTATTGCCCATACAATTTCATTCAATGTGGCTTCAAGTTATGTCACCGCTGCCTTAGTTCATATATCTCATTTATATCCTCATAGCCATTCATATCATGATTGAGCTAATGTAGGACAGTAGACGGCACTACCTGCTTTCTGTAAGCTCCGAATGTTTGTCGGCGCTTACCAAACCCGTCAACCCACATACATATTTGTAACGGGAAACAGAGTGTTGAGGTGTTACATAGAGCATGTGCTTTTGTATGGATGTTAAATGTGGACGGTGTGGAAACAGGCTGAAATACATCTGATGACTGTGGTCATGTGGTTTCTGAGGAAAATGCAAAGAATACCATTGGCAGACAAATACAAAGGGCCAGGTTCTACAAGAAATCAAATGAAAATCGTAAACTGATCAGAGAAATAAGACGCAGACAGTCAACATTGTTTGGTCACGTTATGAGAAGAAATAAATTGGAGAACTTGATGGCAACTGACAAGATGGAGGGGAAAGAAAAGGGCGAGCCAGAGAAGTAAATACCTTTATGGCATGGCCACGTGGCATAATTGAGACAGGAACACTGAGCTGGTCCACGACTCTGATGATCGACTGAGAAGCGAAACCTGACCGCCCACCGCATCGTCATGGCACATGAAGATAATGATTAAAATATGATCTTTCTGCTTTTTGTTAGTACCTTTCAGGGACTTTCATGTAGAGAGTCTTCTTGGGTGTTGTTAATTATATTTCAAACATTTCCCAAAGAATAACCAATGAACACAAATGTTGCTTGAAGGCAAGGTCAGTGTATTTACACATATAAATAATCACATGATCATATTACTTTAACAAAATATTATAGACAGCCTCTCCTTTGGGCAGTTAACATAAACAAAAATATAGTTAACATAAACAAAAATATATAACAAAATTAAAGCTATTTATGATAAGTGGCACACTCTTGTACACAAAACTCACTGGTAAAATCACAAGTAAAAATTATGTACAGAACTGACAGAAAAA
Organism: Cepaea nemoralis; assembly: GCA_014155875.1. Classification (NCBI taxonomy): domain Eukaryota; kingdom Metazoa; phylum Mollusca; class Gastropoda; order Stylommatophora; family Helicidae; genus Cepaea; species Cepaea nemoralis. Next base: position 9,782 of record JACEFZ010008046.1, on the reverse strand, counting down.
AAAATGTATGTGCTCTGATCAATATCAAGCACCAATACCAGAAAAATCAATGAATCAGCAAGTTCTGTACCTTGCTCTGATCAATATCAAACACCAATATCAGATAAATAAACGAATCATCAAGTTCTGTACCTTGATGGCTCTGATCCACCAATAACAGAAAAATAAACCAATCATCAAGTTCTGTACATTGATGGCTCTGATCAATATCAAACACCAATATCAGATAAATAAACGAATCAAGTTCTGTACCTTGATGGCAATGTGAATAATATTATTATCAAGCAGGCTGTTATACTGAGATAATGATTTTACAAAAGCGCAGTGCAGCTGTAATCTTCCAATATTTACATCAGCTTTACAATGGACAGAAGCTGCAGAATTATGGCGGCTAGTTCACTTGCTAGTCAAGACACTGGTCCTGGTTCAAACCTAAAGAGTGGCAGGGATACTTTTTTCCAACCAGTTTGGTTTTGAGTTGACCCAACCTCATAAAATTGGAAGCAAATAATTTTCCAGGGACTGTTTCGGAAGCAAAGGTGTTGAGGAAGTAAACTAGACAGCCCACATGGTTATGTCCTGGCCTAGAATATGTGAAGTAAACTAGACAGCCCACATGGTTATGTCCTGACCTAGAATATGTGAAGTAAACTAGTCACCCCACACAGTTATGTCCTGGCCTAGAATATGTGAAGTAAACTAGACAGCCCACACAGTTATGTCCTGACCTAGAATATGTGAAGTAAACTAGACAGCCCACATGGTTATGTCCTGGCCTAGAATATGTGAAGTAAACTAGACAGCCCACACGGTTATGTCCTGGCCTAGAATATGTGAAGTAAACTAGACAGCCCACATGGTTATGTCCTGGCCTAGAATATGTGAAGTAAACTAGTCACCCCACACGGTTATGTCCTGGCCTAGAATATGTGAAGTAAACTAGACAGCCCACACGGTTATGTCCTGGCCTAGAATATGTGAAGTAAACTAGTCACCCCACACGGTTATGTCCTGGCCTAGAATATGTGAAGTAAACTAGACAGCCCACATGGTTATGTCCTGGCCTAGAATATGTGAAGTAAACTAGTCACCCCACACGGTTATGTCCTGGCCTAGAATATGTGAAGTAAACTAGACAGCCCACACGGTTATGTCCTGGCCTAGAATATGTGAAGTAAACTAGTCACCCCACACGGTTATGTCCTGGCCTAGAATATGTGAAGGTCTAATAATTCATTCTCTCTCTCACTCACTCTCTCTCTCACACACACACACACACCACCCCCACCCCCCCCCCCCCCCACCCATGACAGTAATTGCCTTGAGATTACCTTCGCCTCACAAAGGACTGTAAAAGGTAAAAGTCATATACACGACATCATGTAAATATGATGCAGGGCTAATATTTTCTTCAACATATGGTACTCAATGGGTTTTGCGGTCAGGATCACAATAAGGGCATTTCCTGATATCAATTTTATGAGAAACTGCTGTCCTCAGTCAACAACAACCAACCCCTAATCCTACAGATTCTGACCCATCAACACCTGTAGCAACATCAGCCCCTCTAAGATCTCCAATACAGCCTCTTTCAGCAAGACGTTGAAAACTGGCTGATGTTTCAGTGTTGATGCGCTGCTGATATTTCTAATAAATGACCATTATTCAATAATATATTCATCATCATAAGCAAGAATAAACTTATTTACAGGTTTATTTAGTTAATGTTATTTTTCAACAGTAAACATCTGTCCATACTGTTTCATGTGCGTACACAAACAAACAGCGTATTACTGAGCTTTCTCACATGGTCAGAGAAAATATCAGTCAAGTACGGGATCCGTATCCATGCCTACAGACATGCCAGATATATGATGTTAGACAGACCAAGCCACACTGGATGGCTGATGTGGGACAGACCAAGCCACACTGGATGGGTGATGTGGGACAGACCAAGCCACACTGGATGGGTGATGTGGATACTGCCTTGGTCATCTCTACTTCCCAGAACATGAGATAGCACCCATGCTAAGCTGTGTTGTACAGGGAGCCCAATGCCAATGTTGTTTAAATCCCCACCCCAGTGGACATGTTAGAACACATGACAACTCAAATACTCATGTGCTAATGTTCTCACCGTCACATGCTAAACATGAGCAATCCCAGGTTAGACCTAGCTGTACTACATGAGCAATCCCAGGTTAGACCTAGCTGTACTACATGAGCAATCCCAGGTTAGCCCTAGCTGTACTACAACATGAGCAATCCCAGGTTAGACCTAGCTGTACCACAACATGAGCAATCCCAGGTTAGACCTAGCTGTACTACATGAGCAATCCCAGGTTAGACCTAGCTGTACTACAACATGAGCAATCCCAGGTTAGACCTAGCTGTACTACAACATGAGCAATCCCAGGTTAGACCTAGCTGTACTACATGAGCAATCCCAGGTTAGACCTAGCTGTACTACAACATGAGCAATCCCAGGTTAGACCTAGCTGTACTACAATGAGCAATCCCAGGTTAGACCTAGCTGTACTACAACATGAGCAATCCCAGGTTAGCCCTAGCTGTACTACAACATGAGCAATCCCAGGTTAGACCTAGCTGTACTACATGAGCAATCCCAGGTTAGACCTAGCTGTACTACATGAGCAATCCCAGGTTAGACCTAGCTGTACTACATGAGCAATCCCAGGTTAGACCTAGCTGTACTACAACATGAGCAATCCCAGGTTAGACCTAGCTGTACTACATGAGCAATCCCAGGTTAGACCTAGCTGTACTACAACATGAGCAATCCCAGGTTAGACCTAGCTGTACTACATGAGCAATCCCAGGTTAGACCTAGCTGTACTACAACATGAGCAATCCCAGGTTAGACCTAGCTGTACTACATGAGCAATCCCAGGTTAGACCTAGCTGTACTACATGAGCAATCCCAGGTTAGACCTAGCTGTACTACATGAGCAATCCCAGGTTAGACCTAGCTGTACTACAACATGAGCAATCCCAGGTTAGACCTAGCTGTACTACAACATGAGCAATCCCAGGTTAGACCTAGCTGTACTACAACATGAGCAATCCCAGGTTAGACCTAGCTGTACTACATGAGCAATCCCAGGTTAGACCTAGCTGTACTACAACATGAGCAATCCCAGGTTAGACCTAGCTGTACTACATGAGCAATCCCAGGTTAGACCTAGCTGTACTACAACATGAGCAATCCCAGGTTAGACCTAGCTGTACTACATGAGCAATCCCAGGTTAGCCCTAGCTGTACTACATGAGCAATCCCAGGTTAGACCTAGCTGTACTACAACATGAGCAATCCCAGGTTAGACCTAGCTGTACTACACATGAGCAATCCCAGGTTAGACCTAGCTGTACTACATGAGCAATCCCAGGTTAGACCTAGCTGTACTACATGAGCAATCCCAGGTTAGACCTAGCTGTACTACAACATGAGCAATCCCAGGTTAGACCTAGCTGTACTACAAAATGAGCAATTCCAGGTTAGACCTAGCTGTACTACATGAGCAATCCCAGGTTAGACCTAGCGGTACTACATGAGCAATCCCAGGTTAGACCTAGCTGTACTACAACATGAGCAATCCCAGGTTAGACCTAGCTGGACTACAACATGAGCAATCCCAGGTTAGACCTAGCGGTACTACATGAGCAATCCCAGGTTAGACCTAGCTGTACTACAACATGAGCAATCCCAGGTTAGACCTAGCTGTACTACAACTGAGCAATCCCAGGTTAGCCTAGCTGTACTACATGAGCAATCCCAGGTTAGACCTAGCTGTACTACACATGAGCAATCCCAGGTTAGACCTAGCTGTACTACAACATGAGCAATCCCAGGTTAGCCCTAGCTGTACTAACATGAGCAATCCCAGGTTAGACCTAGCTGTACTACATGAGCAATCCCAGGTTAGACCTAGCTGTACTACATGAGCAATCCCAGGTTAGACCTAGCTGTACTACATGAGCAATCCCAGGTTAGACCTAGCTGTACTACAACATGAGCAATCCCAGGTTAGACCTAGCTGTACATCATTTTAAATAACATTTTGAATGACATGTCTTCACTTGATTTGTGTGTGTATGTGTGCGTATGTGTGCATTTTTGGGCGTATTTTTTAGTGTCACACAATATCTGTCCTTCTATATTGTTGATTCATGTGCCTAAAATGAAGGTTGCTGTTTCTCTTGATAAAATTCCTCATCATCGTCCTCTCCTAAGCTTTTATCATCACATTTGATAGGAACATCATCATACTCCAGATCTAAACGAGGCTTCTTGTCCATGTAGCCATCAGTCTTCAAAGTCCTTGAAACAATAGAAAAATAGTGATTACCAACTCTGTACTTTAATAAACAATGCACAGCCATTTGCATGACTGCCACAATCAACTATCTCTCTTGTTACCTTGAACACCACTTCTATATTTTATCTTTCACCTTCAATGCCAGAGGCCACGAGGATACCATGACAGTGACCACTACCCTTGTGTCATCCTGATCAAGAAAGACAGGGCCAGGAGTCAAGGAAACAAGACAAATGCCTTCCCGTACGACAGCACTGGTCAAGATGCCACAAGCAAGATCAGAAGAAGAAAACTAACTTCCTCCCATAGGAGACAAGAAAGATGGTTGCAGCCACCATGGTGGAATGGAGAGGTCGAGAAGGACATGGCTGGGAAAGAGGCAAGCTGTCAAAGACTGGCAAAAAGCCAGAAAGGCTAACATGCCACAGGGTGAGTTGGCGAACCTGACGACTGAGGTCCATAGGACGATGACCTTATTCAAATCCTGCGCCAAACAGGCCAAGGTAGAGAAATGGGACGAGTTCTGCAGGAAGGTGTGCTCTGAGCGATCTTTTACGACATTCTGGAGCCTCCATAAGAGCATGAACGGTGCTGCACAGCGTAGGGGTATTCCAGACTTTCAAGGCACAGACCTCGCATGGACAAAGTCGGATGCGGATAAAGGTAAGGCCCTTCTTGCACGCTACATAGAGCAGATTGACCAGAAAGACGAGCCCGCCAGACAGAGGACCCACAACGACACTCTCTCAGTTGTGCGAGGGGGTCGGGACAGACGAAGAATGGACAATCACAGCTGAGACAATATGTGCGATGCTCAAGAAATCACCTAACACCGCCCAGAGCCCAGATGGCATCCGATATGGTGACCTACTGGTGATGTCCGATGATGACATGGAAGAACACCAGTATCCAGAGGGGTCAGATCAAAGAGGAATGGCTACGCAGCTACTTGCTGCCGCTGCCAAAACCTAACAAAGACCACTCCATGATAAGCGGCTACAGAATCATTACGATGCAGAACACTGTTGGCAAGTTACTGGAGAAAAACCAATGTCAAATGAATGTTGTAAGCATAGACAATGCATATTCTCATGTTATGTGACACATTCTCCCTCCCATACACACATCCTGCACCAACCCACACACACATCCCTCACCTACTCACACATCACCCACCCATACCCCACTCATCCCTCCACCCACTCACAGATCCCACCACCAACCCAGACACCTTGCACCCACTCACACACCCAAATCCACACAAGCTCATCCACACACATCCCCCGCCGACACACATTCCCCACAGCCCCTACATATCCACCCACACATTCCCCTCCTACCAACACCCACATATCCCCCACCCGCCAACACCCACACATCCCACTACCCACCAAAGCCCACACAAACACGACAATCCAAACACACATCCTCCTCCCACACATCCCTCACCCACCCACATACACATCCCTCCACCAACCAACCCACTCATCTCTGCACCCACCCACACCTCCCCACCCACCCACTCCCCCCACACACACACACCTCTCCCACCCACACACACACCTCCAAAATCCACACATTCCCTTACTCACACATCACAAACCCACACACACCTCTTCCATCCATATACACATCAGCCACACCCATCCCCCAACCCCCTACACACATCCCCACACACCCACCCACTAACGAATACCCACCCACTCTCACATCCCTCACCTACACTGACACCCCCTTCCCCCCCTCCCTCCCCACTGACCCAATCACATCCCAACCCAGTCACATCCCTCATCCACACACATATTCTCCCACCCTCCCACACACCCCCACCCACCCACCCAGCCACACACAATTCCCCCACCCAGCCACACATACCCCCACCCACAAACCCATCCCCTAACTCAAACACAATCCTCACATCTAATCACACACATAATCCCTCAAATAATTACTGAAGCTAATGTGAACAAGCTCCCACACTTTACACACACATACACTGATGATTATCGTGAGCATTCTCACAAAAATGTAAAAAATGGAGAACAAATTATGCACATACATTGTGTAGCGTAAAAAACAGTGATGCGATTCAATAAGTCGATTCCTAAAATTTACATAAACATGATGGAATAAGCAGTGCACACATTTTTGTCAGAACATGTTAGAAAATCAAGTGGCAGTAAATATGGTAATATGTATGATGAGTACACAGAAAAAAACGTGGAATAGCACGTCACATGACATACATGCACTCAACCCTCTCTATCTCTTTCTTTGTTTGTTTCTTTCACACACACAGGGAAACTCTCTCATAAGAGGATATTAGTGCTCTAAGTTATCATAAGAGGACAGTAGTGCTCTAGGTCAGACAGGTAATAGAAGGCAGTAATAATTTATATCAAGGCGGTGCTATATATGACAAGGATAAGATAGGAAATATGGACTGTAGTGCTCTAAGTCAGACAGTCAGTAGAAGATAGTAGTGCTCTAAGTTGGACAGATAATAGAGGACAGTAGTGCTCTAAATGTGGAGAGTGGTGATCCACCTTAGAATAACAACAGCGCATCTCTCGTGATGGTTTTCCTGTCAGTGTTCAAGCCATGTGTATTATGGGCAAGACTGAGTCCTATATGGGAAAGCAACATCAGCTGTCCTGTCAAGATGAAACTACAAGTCACTTTTGGCATCCATTCTTTCACATGGGTGTCAAAGTTAGATTCTCACTGTACAAACAGAACGGGGGATCCAGGCTTTGGAATACACATGCTTTAGGACATTCTTAACATAGATTATCATCATCAATTTATGTGTCATGCATGGGTAGTCATGTTTCGCCATCTTACATGATCACCAGTGTCGTGGATCAGCTCTGTGGTCTTGTCTCCACCACGCCATTCAGATATTTATTTTTCAGCCCTCCCCTTGTTCTTTTCCCCTCAATCTTGCCAGTTGTCACCAAGTTCTTTAGTTTATGTCTTCTCATAACATGCCCAAAAAATCTTAGCTGTCTGAGTGTAATTTCTCTAATCAGTTTATAGATTTAATTTGTTTCTTGTAGGACTTTTTGTCTGTTCATGGTACTCTTGCATTTTCCTCATAAACCACATTTCCACTGCCATTAGATGTTTTTCAGCTTGCCTGCTCATTGTCCGTATTTCACATCCTTACAAAAGTGCAGGTTCTATGTAGCACTTCAACACTCTTTTTCTTGTTGTATAGGGAGGGTATAGAGAGCACAAAATAAATGCCCAAATTTGTATACAGGCCATCAAGAACCGTTTCTGTCAGTGGTGAAATGTCACAAGCTTGTCTTCTTTGGACATGTTACTCTCCATGACATGACACCCTCTCAAGGGTAACCCTTAAAGGAACAGCAGAGGGCAAACAGAGACGTGGAAGGCAGAGAAACCACTAGACTGACAACATGAAAGCCTGGACAGAATAAGGCCAATTTGCTGTGTAAATGTTCGTCCACAGTGGATGCATGTGAACACATGGTCACTATCATCTGTCAAGACGGCAAGGAGCCAGTGTAATTTATGTATGTATGTATGTCTGTGTGCCTGCGTGTGTGTGTATATGTATGTATGTATGCAAGATGTAACAATAGGCACTGAATTAACAAATGTGGGAGTGGAGAGATAAACTGGTGTCAAGTAATTCAAGACTGTAACAATAGGCATTGAATTAACAAATGTGGGAGTGGAGAGATAAACTGGTGTCAAGTAATTCAAGACTGTAACAATAGGCATTGAATTAACAAATGCTGTTTTCATAAATCTTGCTACTCAATGTTTTCATGAATTGTGGCATTTGCTGATTTAATGAATTTATCTTGGCTTCTTGTTTCTTCTGATCACTGTTCTTGCAGTTTCCATTAATCATGGTACTGGTTGTGTTCAAGAGGCTGGATGCATGCTGCTGTCAATAATCTTGCTACTTGCTGTCTTCAATAATGTTAACACTCTCCATGTTCATTACACACTGTAGTTTTTTCATGAACTATGGTCTTGTAGTTCTCCACCCGTGTGTTGCCGGGGCCCATACAGGGGAGCAAAGAATAGTAACACTGTTGCCTACCATGCATGTCGTAAGAGGCGACTAAGGAGGATATGGTTCCGTCGCCCTGCTACTGAGTGAGTGCGTGGCACAACACTATGAGCTGTGAGTTTCACGTAGAATGCTTTTACATCTGACCGCGGTTGTCTGTAGTGTGAAATGCATGTTCGGAATGATGGCGGCCGGCTGTTGCTGGATTGACTGGTTTGCCTAATCGATCTCACGGGTGCATTTTTCAGGAGATTCCTGGGAGTCGCCACTGGAGCTACGAAGTTCGTGCTTTGTGCGGCACCTTCGGCGGGTTGTCCTGCGGAAAGAGACCGAACCATATGGGATAAAACCTGGGTCAATGAAGTCTTTCTGGTGACTGCTGTTTCCATCAACGATGAACTGTATTTTTCATGGAGGTCTTTTGTGTTGGCATTCTGTAGGCGGCATTATGCACAGTGTACCTGTGCGGGCTGTTGGCTTGCCGATACTCCTGTCTATTCCATTGTTCACATTGGGCAGTGAGGAGCATTTTGTGTGGTATTCACTGGCACAGGAACGGAGCAATATGGGGACGACCTGTTGCCGTGATGTTGGAACCACGACTAACTAACTAACTAACTTGTAGTTCTCATGAATTCCACTGAACATGTACATATGTAAATATGTCTTCCTGTCACTTGAGACATGATGTGACAAGACATAACCGCCTTGTTCAGCTAGCATGATACTGAGAAGAAAATGAATATACAGGGTGACCCCAAAAAAACGGAACCCATAAAAAGTGTATTAAATCCTACAGAGGTCAAGCAAATTTCTTTAAATTTGGTGAATGTAAATTCAGTCTGTGTACCATAATTTCCAAAAGTTTCAGTTACCTCGGTCACTTTGCATAAAAGTTACCTTCTTTCCAAAATATGCTCCATATGGTCTCTATAGTGTTGGATGCACACTTGCATAATTACTGGACCGCAATCCTCTGTGGGAATTTCCCTGATCTGTGCTGTTCTGGTACACATTATCATTGACATACCCCCATAGATAAAAATCTAGGCTGTTCGAGTCAGGGCCCACATTTAAAGATTTGTTGGTTCCGTTTTTTTTGGGTCACCCTGTACAAGAGTTATGAGACAGTTGCAGATCCTTTACAGGACATCGCAGTCAACTCCGGCATTCTTTGGTCACCCTGTACAATAGTTATGAGACAGTTGCAGATCCTTTACAGGACATCGCAGTCAACTCCGGCATTCTTTGGTCACCCTGTACAATAGTTATGAGACAGTTGCAGATCCTTTACAAGACATCACAGTCAACTCCGGCATTCTTTGGCTGTTTGTAATATTCTTGGCAAGTTTAATCCGCATTCTTGCTTTTGAATATTCGGCAAGTTTATGTTC
>JACEFZ010008045.1:0-17700 GCA_014155875.1 Cepaea nemoralis | reverse complement strand
TTTAAAAAAGCCCAAAAAGAACCTCAATGGCTCGAAAGCTGAAGAAGAAAGAAATCTATTAGAGAAATGGATACACTCAGAATCCTTCACCAAAAGATCTGAACGACGTTTTTCCTGCCCCCTCTCTTGTTCATAACATATATAGACAACATATGTAAGAAACCAGCCAAACAGAGACAGTGTCAGCGTGTTGGATGTCTAGGTATCTGAGCTCGGGCTCACACAGGCAACAATAACTCCATTAAATATAATATCTAACATTTATTGTATTTCAATATACAGTGCGTTGGCGCAGTGGGTTTAACAAGCCCGCACTGAGTTGCATATCACAGAGGTTTAACATCATCACACAGTTTAACATCATCAAACATTCTAAGCAAATTATCTAGCATATGTCTATGAACCCCAAATACACATGGGTCTAAAACTATGGAGGTCCCTCTAAGGCAGGCCCTGTTGCCTCTTCGATGTCCCGTCTCTCTCTCTGGCCCCATCTACACGTGTCGCAATCCGACACGGGTGGTAACTCTGTTCGAGTTCCCTCGTGGACCCCGCAATAGGCGGGCCACATCAGTGTCCACGGGACAGTGGACTCACTGACCAGTCCTTCGAGAAGGTTCTGGAATACTCTGGCCCTTCGAGGGTCTTACTTCTTTTCCCTTGGGCGGGAGTTGTAGCCCTTGGCTACTATCTATTAACTAATGTTAGTTTACCGGATAATGTGGATAATGTGAGGCTGTGCAGGAGTCCCCCCTCTCCCCTGATTTGATGGGTTTTTAGGGTAATTAGTTCTGCACTAATTTGTCACAGAATCACATAAATCGGTGTTGTATTTGGGGAAGTAACTTGGTAACCTAATAGGGCATCAACACTCATGTATTCTCCATACACACTTCTCTGATTTGGTGAAGAGATCTCTCTCTCTCTCCTGTGTCCTTTATAATGCTTATCTGCCCGAAGTTACGTGACGTTTACTATTGTATCTACAACCCGTCCTTCTCATAGTATCCACTGATACCAAAAATTTAAACCTCTGTTTTGAAGAGGATTAACAAGACAAAATTTGGCTAATTAGTACACCTTCAAATCTTGTTCGTGTGTGCATTTCAATACACTTTTACTCTCGTATTTTGTATAATGTAAATATGTTTTACGTTGTTTTTTTTATCCCTCTGACTACATGTGTCCCTTTTGGCTTGTTAGTGTGTTTAATAAGTTGCTGCTTCAAAAAAGTGACTGCTTTTAATTGATAGTGCAGTTTGATTTTTGTGTAAATGTGTGCTGAATTGTGGCTTTTTTCCCAAGCGTCACGAGTTGGGATACCTTAATCATGAATTACCCCAAAGTGTGCAATACAGATCAGGCTTTCCAAGCAGGGGTGCTTAGATGTAGTATCCAAAATGCTAACTAAGATACTAAACTAAATGAAAAACATGTATCAATAATTTAGACAAGTAGTACAATTTACATGAAAGCGCAGACAAATTAAAAAAAATACGTTTTGCGTACAATTTGTCCCTCAGTATATCGCTCTCTCATTTTAAATTTTTTCACACTGCCATTCACACATCTTTCTTCAAAATAGTATTTGGTTAAATATATAAGTAAAGTTGAGTTTAAATGTTATTTCCCTTAGAAAACCGGAATAGGCGATATTTTTCCCTTTAAGATAATACGTACTTTTTGTACGATGACTCAAAATGGTTTATAATTTACATAGAGAAAAGGCATAGGAAGTTATTTAACCTATGAATGGAATTTCCTGTAATAATATGTAGAAAATGTACAAATTACAGGTTTAAAACATTTTTTATACATAATAATATAATACATATTCACTAAAATTAATTAATTTAAATAAGTAACTAAATCCAACGATGATGTGCGCGTTGTCCTCCTTTGTTAGCGGTTTGTGCCATGAATTTTACTAGTTAGTATGGCTGTCTCTTGAGTGTTGTCGTTGACGTAGTTCTTTTCGGCTGTTTGCCAAAATCTTTTGCCAAACAAGTATGGAATGTTCTCAATGTCGATATAAGTGTTCTTCATGTTTTCGTGATCAATGTCAGTTCACTGATGAAAACATTTCACGTTAAAGTCTCTTCTCGGATTGGTTTTGGGGCTTTTATTTGGGGTTTTAGTTCTCAGTTTCCGTTCGTGGGTGTTATAAGTAACCTATTCACTGGGGGTTATTACTTTTAATGAAAATTCTCTAGCAGGGGTAAAGTTCACTGTTCTATAGTACGGAATAAACTATCACAATTTCGGGATGGCGAAAGGTCAATGTCCAAATGTTTTTTGTTTTCGCATTTGCTGCCCAAAAAAATATCAGCTATAATGTTATCAGTGCCTCTGATAGGCGGATTTCGAAGTCGAAATCTGAAGAAGAAGAACCATTTGCAAAAGATGGTTTTTGGGAACACCTTGCTTAAATACCAACAATGGGAATTTTTCGGTGAGTACAACGAAGTGGGGACCCAAGAGGAACTTAGAAATCTGAGCATACAAAATAATAGACTTATGCCCCCAATTCCACTGTAAGAAAAGGGGCTCTGCTTTCTTAGCTTACGGCTTACGTAGAGAATTGGGTGTCTCACTCCATCCACTTCTTGCATTAAACATCCTCCAATTGCGATAGCACTCGAATCTGTGGTAAAAATAAAGGGTAAATTTATGTTGGAAAACGTAAGACTGGTGGATTAGAAAAAATGCGTTTCAATCTGCATATTGCATCCTCTAAGCTGGTACTTTTACAAACTTTTGATGGATGATCTTTGTCAACATATTAGAAACAAACTGATGTAAGTTCTGCCAATTTGGTATAACTTAGAATAGTAGTTTATAAGACCTAATAAACTTCTAATTTGTTTCTTTGTGGTAGGAACTTTCTAGATTGAGAATCTTCGAAACAATTTTCTCATCTGTCAGCAGTTTGCCTTAAGAAATTATATGACCAAGGAAGTCTATTTGTTTATAGCCTATTTCAACCTTGGAAGGTTTGATAGTAAGTCCGAAAAGAAAGATTTGGTTGAAGACTTGTTTGAGTGTAAGTAAGTGAGAAGTCATATTAGAAGAATGAATGCATATATCATCAATATAAGCTTGGACATCTTAATTCCGTGCAATAGCAATCTAGTTAACCTAACAAATGTGGCGGGAGCGTTTTTCAGACCAAATGGAAGATATCTCCATTCGTACAAACCGAGAGGTGTGGCGAATGCTGTTATATGTCTAAAAGCAGGGTGTAGTGGTACTTGCCAATAACCTTTCGCTAAATCAACGTTTGAAAATAAGGATGATTGAGACATGTTCAAAATGAGGTCTTCACAGCTATTCATCGGCTCCGCATCTGTGGTGGTTATTGTATTTAACCTTCTATAATCGATGCACAAACGAATTGTTTGGTCCTTCTTTTTCACCAGGACAATCGGTGAAGAATATTGAGACATAGATTTCTGAATTATTCTATTTTTCTCTAAATCCAAAATTTCCTTGTCTAAATTTGCTCTATAATGCAGAGGAATAGAATATGGTCTACATTTGACCGGTGTCAGATCTGTCAACACAATTGAATGTGTTATTTTGTCAGTCCGTCCAGGTTTGTTCGAGAAGATAGATTTATACTCGTTAAGGAGAGTCAAAATGTCTTGTCGCTGCTGTTGTGTCAGAGTGTCAGAGATTTGTATGTCCTTTATACTACCGTCGTCATTCATAATCGGTACTGGGATTTCAGTATTGTCTACGTCTGTCTGATTTATCACAGATGCTACTGTTTGTAAATTGTCCTCAATGTCCATTGTCGTCGTCGTCGAGATTAATCGTTGTCAATATGTCGTCAAATTGGTTCGTCGCTGTCGTTATCACATATTGTCGGTAATGTACATATGTATTCGTCGTCTTTGTTGTCGTAAGAGTGCGTCGTTAACGATGCTTCGTTTGTCGAGATGTCACTCAGTTGGGTCACTGTTCGTTTCGTTTCTGTCATCAGTTAGCTGCGTCTTGCTCACTCGTGTCAGTGTCCTGTCTAGCATAGTATGGTTTTAACATATTTACATGGAATATTTTCATCTTTCCATTCAACGAAATTTCGTAATCAACTTCCGAAATTCTTCTAACAATTTTAAACGGTCCCTGCCAAGAGGTTGATAGTAAATCTCTCTTGTCAGGTAGCAGTAGTAAAATATCCTGACCTGGTTTTAATACAATTGTTTTGCATCCTTTGTTGGCGTACTGCCTGTACCTAAAACCTTTCTCCTGTAATGATGTTCTGGCCAGTATACAGGAACGTATGATTTTGTCTCTGGTGTCAGTGACTAAATCATAGGTGGAAATGGGTAGTTGGATATTTACAGGTTGTGATATGATATCTTTGTAAATAGTGAGAGGTCCTCTTGGGTTCGCTCCATACATCAATTCGAAGGGAGAGAACCCTGTGCTTGATTGCGGGACTTCTCTATATGCGAACAGCACCGTTGGGAGAAGTATATCCCAATCGGCTGGATTTTCAGCTGTCACTTTGGATAGCATATGTTTCAGGTCCCCATTTAGTTTTTCGCAGATACCATTTGCGGCCGGTCGATAGGGACTGGTGAAACATTGCTTTATGCCTAGTAACTTAGTTACCGATTGAGTGGCATTGGATATGAACTGGGTTCCCCTATCTGAAATTATTTTCTCCGGAAAGCCAAAACGGGAGAATATATTTAACAATATGTCCGTCACATCCTTAGAGGAGATAGATCTTAACGGAAGCATTTCTGGCCATCTCGTACATAGATCAATAAGAGTAAAAATATATCTATTCCCTTTACTTGAGATGTGATTCAACGGACCTACTAGGTCAACTGCCACGATTTGGAATGGCCTCGAGGCAGTTGTGGTTGATTGGACTTCTGCCGTAGGGTTTTTCCCCTTTTTCACCAGTTTCTGACATATATTACATGATCTACAATAGGTTTTTATGTCTTGGCAAAATTTCGGCCAATAAAATTGGGTCAGGACCCTGTCTCTAGTCTTTTCGTACCCATATGACCTCCGAAAGGTGAGTCATGGGCTATCTTTAGTACTTTCTCTCGATGTGCTTGTGGTAACACTACTTGCTGTATTGTGGTCTGATCTCTAGTGTATAATCTAGTCAACACATTGTTCTTTAATGTAAATGACCACGATGCGTTCTTAGATAATTTTGGTTTAAGTCCTACTAACCTAAAATATGGTGAAAGTGTAGGATCTGATTTTTTTTCATCTCCAAAATTAGTGATGGTAGTGTTTGGTGCTACAATTTCTAGTGACTCCTGCAGTTGGTCGGTGTGAGTTTTGTGAGTTGTCTGTCGTGTTATTGCATTCGTGTGTTGTGTGTGTTGTTGCACATCTACAGGCTTGGTACTTGGTAGATCGGTAGCATCCTCAATTCGAGGCTTTAAGTTGGTCGTATCACTGACAGATTCGACCGCCCCTGCATCATACACCTCGGTGAATTCTTTCTGAATTACTTCATTGGTTGTCTCCCTTGTTCTTTTGGCAGATTGAGACCAGCATGAATGGTGTTTCTCTTTCGGATCGCTGTTTGGGTGCTGTATACCGTTTTTCCGCTCCCAATCTCTGATTTCCTTTTCAGAGCAAGGTCGTATGTTGGGCAGGTTCCCAAGTATAATATCAGCGACAGGATTTTCTAGGATTGCGCACAATACTAGTCCTGATATGAACGGTGTTCGAATTTCGACAAGAGCAAGGGGGTATTTTTCTATAGTGCCTGAGAATGTGCGACAAGTTACGTGTTTGTGTGTATAGTCTTTGTCGTTGATTAATGTTTTCTTAATCCCACAGAGCGTTGCGCCGGAATCACGAATTAATGTGCACTTTTTGTTATTTACAAACCCTGTTGAGAAGTTTAGCTTGCCTGTAGAAGATAAGGCAGCATTGGCCGTTTCATTTGAAATAGGGATAGTGTGGCCACATAGTAATGTTGTGTCAAGTTGGAATTTCGTACAGGTGTTACACTTACTGTCTGTAATGGTGTCAATAATGTGCACTGTATTTCCTAGCTCACTCAAACTTTGGTTTTGATTGTCACACTCATTCAGTAACTCAATATCTTCCTCTGAGGAACTTTCAACTAGTGCAGCATTGGCCTGTTTCAATAATTTTCGGCCATTACAAAAGCTACTGTAGTGCCCAAAGCTACTGCAAAAATAGCATTTGACCGCTCTCTGGTACGCATTTCTCTTGTTCTTCTGCTTCTCCACAGATCATTTTGAGATGGTGTGGATAGTTGGGCGATTTATCGCACATAGCGTATTCTTCGTGAGTCAAACTACAATATTGGCACTTAACTGGTTTCCTGACATTTGGGCGTGGTTTAAACTTGCTTTCAGTTGGTTTCGAGTATCTAGTGTTTACCACTGCTGCTGTTTCGTTCTGACTTAGGTTTAATTGGAAAATATATCTGTTCGCTGTAAAAAATGCGTTCCCCTTTGTCTCTACATCCTGAATACTCCTACAGTCCATTTGTTTCAAAAACTTAGCAAAAGGTGTGGGGATTGTACTAACTATTTTGTCAATAATAATGAGTTCTTTTAGTTTGTCATGGCTGTTGTTAGTTTTAGCTGAGTTAATCCACTTTGTACACACATCTTGAACTGTAGACACGTAGTCTATGAAGGTTTGATTTGGTTGAGGGGATAATTTAGCGAACTGTTGTTGGTAACCTGCAGTATCTAAAGCGAAATGTTGGAGAATGCGTTGCTTTAAGTAATCATAATCTTTTCTCATTTCCTGTGGCACTGTCTCTATTACTTTCAAAGGTTCTAGAGCTAAGTTTCTCATTAAAATAAATGACCAATCTGATTTTATGATCTTATGGTAGGACATTAGACACTCAAAATTTTCCAGGTATGCACTGATGGAGTCTCCTGAGCAGAATGCTTTCACGAGGCCTTTATACTTGTTATATTTTTGTTCTTCCTCCTTGCTTCTCAGTTTATTTACAGATATTTCTACGTTGGAATCAATTTCCATCTGTTTTAATTTTATTTGTGTATCGGCATTCAATTGGGCTTGTTTGGCTGCCGCCTCAAGCTCTAATTGCATTTTCTTCTCTTCAGCTTGTAGTTGCATCTGTATCTTTTTCTCTTCTGCCTCCATTTGCATTTTCTTCTCTTCAGCTTGTAGTTGCATCTGCATCTTTTTCTCTTCTGCCTCCATTTGCATTTTCTTCTCTTCTGCCTGCACTTGCCTTTGTTTTTCTTCTCGTTCTATCGCTCTTTCTTCACGGGCAATGTTCTCTGCGTGCGTCTTCTGTGCCCATTCTGACAGTTTCTCTTCTTTATAACCTAATTTCATACCTTGCTCAATACATTTTTCTAAAGTAGACATTTTGTCTTTTACTTGTTGGTAATTTTACTGAAGTTAAATCCCTTAGAAAAAATGTTGGGGAGTGGCAAATTTAGTTATCTCCCTTAATTATTACATGCGCAAATCCAAATGCAAAGTTATGTTGGTAACAAGATCATGAATATACATACAAATCAATGTAAAGCAAAATGATACATGGATGGATGGTGATAAGTACCGCTTAGGGTTGCAATGGGCATGATATGAAACTTATCTTATGATCCCAGAACTTGTGAATGTTGTCTTGTACTCTCGCCACTGTTGGATAGTTTACTTAGGTTACACAGCACACAATTCGCGGAACAATCTGCTCGTAGAATGAGAAAACATTAGTAACAGTCAAAAAATGTCACAGTCATGTCAAAATAGTTTATAGTATTAACATCATTGAGAGACTAGCTGCAGGGGGACTCATATTAATACTCCTTGATCACTAGATAGATGCACATTTGTTAAACTTCTTCAAACATCAATTTGATATGATTAATTTACTATTTTACTTGGCAATCAATAGCCGTCTATATGTAAAGCTTATGCCAAAACCGGAGCTTAGCCCCCAAAAAGCCTGTCAGCGTGTTGGATGTCTAGGTATCTGAGCTCGGGCTCACACAGGCAGCAATAACTCCATTAAATAAAATATCTAACATTTATTGTATTTCAATATACAGTGCGTTGGCGCAGTGGGTTTAACAAGCCCGCACTGAGTTGCATATCACAGAGGTTTAACATCATCACACAGTTTAACATCATCAAACATTCTAAGCAAATTATCTAGCATATGTCTATGAACCCCAAATACACACGGGTCTAAACTATGGAGTCCCTCTAAGGCAGGCCCTGTTGCCTCTTCGATGTCCTGTCTCTCTCTGCCCCATCCACACGTGTCGCAATCCGACACGGGTGGTAACTCTGTTCGAGTTCCTCGTGGACCCCGCAATAGGCGGGCCACATCAGTGTCCACGGGACAGTGGACTCACTGACCAGTCCTTCGAGAAGGTTCTGGAATACTCTGGCCTTCGAGGGTCTTACTTCTTTCCCTTGGGCGGGAGTTGTAGCCCTTGGCTACTATCTATTAACTAATGTTAGTTTACCGGATAATGTGGATAATGTGAGGCTGTGACAGACAGCAAGAATACCGCATGATGAGAACACAGAAGAAAAAGCATCTGAAAATCTAACCATTAGAGAATTCCTGTTTGCGGACGACCAAGCACTAATAGCAAAATCAGAAGCTGGATTACAAGACCACATAATAGTCTTAACGAAATGCGTAGGGAACATAACATGTAAATTAGCACATGCAAAACAGAGGTAATGGCTATAACTAAAGAAGAACAAACAACACCATTCACCTAAACGAACATACCTTGAAACAAGTAAAGAGTTTCAAGTACCTAAGAAGTATAATATCATCAAATGGCAGATCAGAAGACAAGATCGAAAATAGGTGCAATAAGGCAAACCAACTCATTGGACAAATGGCACCAATACTAAAGAACAAACATGTATCAATAACTTCTAAGAAAGCACTTTACAACACAATCTTCCTACAAACTCTATGCTACCAATGCCAAACCTGGACAATGATAGAAAAAGAGGAAAGAAAAATCACAACAACAGAAATGAGATTCCTGAGAAGAATACTCAACGTATCAAGAAGAGACCAGATCAGAAATGAAGAAATCAGGACTAGAGTGGGGGTTAAAGCAGCACTAGATTTTATTAGAAAGCAGCAAGTCAAATGCTTTGGCCATGCAAGTAGGTTACCAGTCAACAGCATACCACAACAAGCAATGATGTACAGACCAGATGGAAACAGAGGAAGAGGCCGACCACGTAAACGTTGGACGGAGGGAATAGCAGAGTCCATGGAATATCGATATACGAAGCCCATAAT
Organism: Cepaea nemoralis; assembly: GCA_014155875.1. Lineage (NCBI taxonomy): Eukaryota > Metazoa > Mollusca > Gastropoda > Stylommatophora > Helicidae > Cepaea > Cepaea nemoralis. Next base: position 8,414 of record JACEFZ010008045.1, on the reverse strand, counting down.
GAGGCACTCTCCCGATGTTAATACTTGTACGTCACCTCGACACCGCAAGGTACAAGAGGAACATGATGAGATGAGATGAGACTGCTCAAAATACTGACTGTTACAGTAATCACAGATTGATTACAGGAACATTGAGGGCAAAGTTAAAGATAGTCAAGTATTTACAAGGAAACACTAGATATGTTCTATGTTGATTGAAAAATTACAAGGTAATACAAAACAATGTTAACATAGAAGTGAAGAACATATTTGATATACTGTCAGGTCTAGAGGTCGTATTTCAAGATGTGGATGATCAATGGGAAATGTTGAAGAATTCAATCAGTTTTGCAGCAAAAACAATGATTCCAAAATTACAGAAAGTTTGTCGTAAGAAATGGATGACTGAAGAAACAAGAAGTCGCAACAAAAATAATCCTGCCAAATATGAATATTGATTTATTTGGTTGTTTCAGGAGTTGAGATTTAAATATTTAGCACAACCCACGACTGGTAACGCTGATCGTATTCTCGTATGAACCTAAGGCCCATCTACGTCAATGTGGAAGCACTATCCATATTGACGTGGATGGGCCTTAGGTTTATACCAAAATATGATAGGCGTTGCCAGTAGTGAGTTGTGCTCAATATTTAAATATGAATATATCCACAGAAAAGTCAGAAAATATGTAAGGAGGGAAAAAAAGCAAGGCTTGAGAAAATCTGCATAGAAATTGAAAACAACTCAGCATACCAACTTAATGCACACAAGTATGCAAGAGCTTAATAATAAAAGACAAGTACATTAGCTGGCTGCCTAAAAACCAAGGATGGAAAAATCATAATAGAAAAGTTCAGATGTTACATGTATAGTCACATTATGTGAAAAAATCTTTTTGATGATAACAGAGACGAACAGTATGATATTCGAAATAATAATGAAGGACTATCAATTGTGAAGCTGCAGTTTCAGAATGCTTTTTACCATACTAAAACTGGCAATAACACCGGTTCAGATAACATGACAACACAAATTATTATTGCATTAGAAGAGTAAGGAATAGACCAAGTCACCAGACCCGCTGAACACAATATATGATGCTGGAGATATACCTTATGAATTATGTAATTCTTTATTTATTGCAATCCCCAAGAAATCAGAAGCCATGGAATGTGATCAACATAGAACAATTAGTATAATGAGCCACATCACGAATATTGTGCTAAGAATTATGCAGAGAGTTAGGAAGAAAATACAAACCGAAATAGGAGAAGAACAATGTGGGAGTGTAGAACGCAAGGCTACAGTAAATGCTGTGTACATGCTGAGAACAATAATTGAACGTTCTATTGTTGTAAATAAAGATATACATATTTGCTTTATTGACTACACCAAGGCTTCCGATAGAGTAAGTACTGTCAACATGAAAGAGATTCTTACAGATCTACAAATTGATAGGAAAGACTTTAGACTTGCAAAAAACATATATTGGAAACAAAAAGGTGCCGTAAGAATAGATAACTAGTCTTCTCTAAGTCAATAGTGAGTCTAACGTTGGCACAGGCATATGAGAAAGCTGAAACATTATGTTGAATGTCTGCCTTTGAGTTGGCATATAGTGCGCAATCATCAGCAAACAGGAGCTCTCTGACGGTGTCGTTGATAGTTTTGGTTTTAGCTTTCAGCCTTCTGGGATTGAACAACTTTTCATCCATGCGGTAGTTGATGTCTTTTCCAATGTCATTGTTTTCAAAGGCATTCGTCAACACAGCTGAAAATATGTTGCTGAACGGTGTTGGTGCCAGGGCACAGCTTTGCTTCACTCAATTAGTGACAGGGAAGGGCTCAAACAGATCACCATTTTCCTGTACTCTTGCCTGCATACCATAATGAAATAGTCGCACTGTTTGGACAAACTTTCGTGGACAGCCATATTTCGCCATAATCTTCCACAGTCCTTCTCTGCTGACTGTATTAAAAGGCTTGGTAAGGTCAATGAAATTGGAGAACATTTCAGAGTTATGTTCCTGACTTTCTCTTGCAGCTGCCTTGCAGAGAAAATCATTTCAACAGTTCCTCGTTCTTTTCTGAAGCCATATTGACTTTCAAGAAGAAGACCTTGGTCGACATTGGCTGTGAGGAGATTGAGAAGAATTCTGGCGAATATCTTATCTGCAATTGAGAGCAAGGAGATGCCTCGGTTGTTGTCACAGGACTGGCGGTTTCGTTTAAGGTTGTAAAGGTGGACTATTGACGCGTCATTGAAATCTTGTGGCATGTTATCATTCACTCATATATTTGTAAATACTTGGTCGAGCTACTCTGCCTACTGATGAAGGTCCATCTGCCTAATATATCTCTGCCGGGATGGAGTCAGGACCAGGCGCCTTACCGCTGGAAGGTTGCTGGGTGGCTTTGTTTACTTCCACTATGCTTGGCAGGTCAGCAAGAGTATCATTAGTGGGGGCTTGAGGAAGGCAGTTGATGGTTTTTTCATCGATGGAGGAGGTTGCACTTAAGATGTTTCTAAAATAGTATGCCCAGCTTTGAACAATTTCTTTCTTATCATGATAAATGTTCGCCCATCTGCACTAAGGAGGGGAACTATGCCTTGTGATGTGGGACCATCACCAGACTCACCTTTAGTGAGTCGTAGACGTTTTTCACATCATGTATGTCAGCAAAGAATTGAATCTCATCAGCTTTCTTGCTCAGCCAAGAGTCCCGCATGTGCCGACGTTTCTGCAGCACAACTCTCCGGATGTTATTGAAGACATTTTTTGTTATGTTGACTTCGGGTCGTTCAAGAATGCCTTGTGGAGAAGGTTTTTCTCAGCCAGTAATTCGTTGATAACTTCAGAATTTTCATCCAACCAGTCCTTATGTTTCCGGTGTGTGTGTGTGTGTGTGTGTGTGTATGTGTGGGGGGGGGGGGCATCAATTCTGTCACTCCTCCTGACGATGACATAGTCAATGAGGTGCCGGTGTTTCGAGCGAGGATGCATCCACGACGACCTATTTCTCTTTTGCGAACGCGGTTCGTGAGCCGGGTACCAGGCGTTCGAAGCTCAGCTGCGACTGATTTGTGCAGCAGACTGTGTCGCGTTGTGTTTTAACGTGCTGGTATGGGAGCCGGTCGTTCAGAAAGCAATGGCAAACTACTGAACTCAACACTTGCCTAGTACATCAACAGCAGCTGAAAAATGCTGGTGTTGACTGCAACGTCTCGTAAGGGATACTGTTGATACGAGTCTGTATCCTCTTTCATTTCTCTCTCCTAAACCATGGTTTCCTACTGTGTATTTATCACCTTGATTTCCTACTTTTGCATTGAAGTCTCCTATTATGATGTTTATTTCTGAATTTTTACATTTCTTTAAGGCAGACTCTATGTCATTATAGAATTCCTCTACACTATCTTCACTGGACTCTCCTGTTGGGGCGTATACTTGAATAACATTTATGCTAAAAGGTCTGCCACTCAATTTAACTAGTAGAACTCTGTCCGACACGGCCCAATATCCTTGAACAGATTTTGATGTTTTCCTGTCCAAAATTATTGCCACTCCCTTGTGTCGATCTTCACCTCCAGAATAAATAATCTTAAAATCTTCCTCTATCTTGATGCCCGCTCCTGTCCATCTCGTTTCGCACATCTGTAAAATATTAATTTTTTCTCTTTGAATTTCTTGTTTTATGTTCTCTAATTTTCCGTCGTCGTTTAAAGTCCTAACGTTCCATGTTGCTAATTTTAATGTCTCTGTCCTTGTCTTGCGATGATCAGTCTTTAAGCGAATCATAATATACTAGGCACTTTCAAAAAGGTAGTGTGCCGTTGCTGTCCTCTATGGCAGTGACCATACTGGCCGGATGACCGCAACCATTCTCTCTCGAAGGAGATCCTCTGCTTGCCGTCGCGAAACTCGAGACCATGACCAACAAATATCTGTCGGCTGCCATCAAAATTTCATCCACCACCTGCCTACCTGTTCTTTTGAACACTTCCAATAAACGAACACGAAATAACATCACATAATCCACAGGAAATCACTATCCACATGAAATTCCCAGGAAATCCACAGGAAATTCACAGGAAAACACAAAACAGCGTCTCCCCGAAAAATAACGCGTCGTCATTTCGTCGCCATTGTACCGGAGTAGACAGACATACAGTTCTTTAATTACAGTACATGACACAACATAGAGTTTTCAACTCCAAGTTCGGAAATGTTTTCTCTCAACAATTAGATTCCATCGCAACGTTACAGTGAGTTTCCATTTACAATGAGTGACTGTAGTGAACTACGAGTCACACCGAACTGAATTGCGACAGATAGCGAGTGATATTGCACTGTGGAAGACATTGCAGGTGTTACTGTGACGGCACAGTAGACAAATGGCCACCGGGCTTACTATCCACAGTGAACAGTGAACGAGCACCCAAAAGGAACGCGTGAGTGTGACTTGGCTGGCTGTGTAGGTCTTTTTGATTGTGCATCCTAAGGGAATAAACTGCATGTTTAGCTGCCTCTGTGTGTTGCTTCAACTACATCAAAAGCATCTGTATAAACAAAACGTTGTGGACGAGCCACGTGAATGACAGTATTCACAGCTACTACACCTATGCCATGTAGCAATATATATATATATATATATATATATATATATATATATATATATATATATATATATATATATATATATATATATATATATATATATATAAGTCAGTCCTTGAGAAGATAGTGATAATTAATCAAGGGAAATAACTCAGAAAGATTGGGTATCACATGGTCATAATAGCGAAGACGACGGGAAAGGAAACGGCTAGTAGTTTGTGAATTAATCAGGTCAGGGTTGACTGAGGAAAGACGTTCAAGTATCCTTCAGCTGTGAACAAATGATCAAGTGTTGCGGTGGCGAATAAATTGCTGAAATGACCTGTAGTCGTATAGAATCATCCAAGAAGTTGTGCATTGATTCTACGTTAAAAATCTGCAATGGGCGCTCACGACAAGGCTGTTAAAAACGCTCTGCATGAAAGTTGTCGCAGTTTGCAAAAGTAATGGCAGCCCAATGTCGAACTGTACGTTGACTATTGTTTACATACACAGCATCTATGAACGCAGTTGAATAATAGCACAGCTGAAACGATTGTTTATTCTTCTAACGTACTGAACTGTTTACAGCAGCATATATATACATATGATACATCATATATATATATATATATATATATATAGTATATATATATATATAATATATATATATATATATATATATATATATATATATATATATATATATATATATATATATATATATGATGTATCACTTGCCCTCCCAGATGTACGGGAACTTGTGACTTTGATTGCTGTGACAATTGTCTATAATAAAAAGTAAGAATGCCAAGGACGCCAGTAGTCGCTTACGTTCTTCGTTGCTACTGTAACAGTGAGGGAATTAGGTTAGGAGTAAAGAGTTAAGGAATGCTGCGCATTCCTTGACTAGGGGGAAAACCATAGTGAACGTGTGTGCACGAATGAAGAAGTGTATCTAGGAAGGCACACACGTCACTTAGGGGTCAGCGAGATAGATGTCAACACCAAGAAGTGAGTCTCCATCATGTGTGCTGAAATAGAACGGTTCGGCAAATAAAGTATGTTTCTAACAACGCGAAGACTTGTGTCCTGTACGATCACGTGCCTAACCTGTATGTAACACTATTATACAAGGTTGATTTGGTGCCGTGAATTTATGAAACATGGGAGGTCGCGGAGAGAAAGAGTACCGCATAGAAAGATGGTTATGTCTGGCGTGTCTGGTGAAGTAAATATTGAGAAACGCAACAGATGAAAGCCGACTGTTGGTAGCTGTTCTGAGTTCTCACTGGATTCCTGGTTAAGAAGGAGGTCCATTTTCAAGGACAGCGATAAAAAAAAGGTTTGATTGATAAACTTATTTTTTTGAAAGACTGATGTTATTACATAATTATGAAATTAACTGGAGAACTGACCAACGCAAAATGGTATATTGAGCCTGGGTGTTGTGTAATGCTGTTCTGCATCAAAAATCAGTACAAATTTTGAGTTTTAACCCGTGGGACTGTTGAAGGTGAAGTCAAGGTTATGGTACAAATTCCATAATTATGAAATCAAGATCTGCAATACTCTCTACAGTCACTTCAATTAAAGGAAGGCATAAATGAAACTTGTCTTAACTCGGGGTTTGGATAAGGTAATTTAAACTGACCATGGCGAGAGTCCCACATGAAAATAAGAGACTGGATAGCGTCAGCTTTAAGTCAAATTGTTGTTGACTCGGATTACGTTTGCGCTGAAATATATATATGAAAATCCAGATTGCTGTTGGAAAGTGAGTTTTTTTTGCTGAAGTCGTGATCAGTTGTCGCTTGCGTGAAGGTGACCTTACTTGAAAGGAATCTACAGTAATCGAGCAAGTAATCAAACAGTCTTGTTGCGAGCCTGATATCGAGCATAATCAACGTCAGGAAATAATTGGAAAGAACTGGACTTCAACTTCGATTAAATTATTAAGGAAAGAAATCCAGAGGCTCTTCTGTTGTGCTACTCATTTCAACGAGCTTGATTAGAGTCCTTTTTTATGTGGTGTAGGTAATTCTGAATCAGGAGGTCATTTAATTCTTTTGTCAGAATTCAGATTGAAACAGGAATATTTCTTCGTCAAGATCTTCAGATTGGAGGCTTTAGTTAAGATAATTAGATAATATTAGAGTAATTAACAGATTATGTATTGTTGCTGGGTTTGAAATTAATATTGTTTGAAATATTTGTATATTGTTGATAATTATAAATTTTAGGATGGAATCCCAAGATTTTTCACAGGTACTCACTGGAGTTGGGGGGCAATATCAAGGTTGGATGCAGTGTTAAGACAACAAAAATAAGCATGATGTTGAAAGATTTAGTGGTCAAGCAAATCATTTTAAAGAAATGGATTATTTCTATTGAAAACATGCATATTTAGTAAACGCTAAGATGGAGAGAAAAAGAATTTGGGCATACAGAACAAGTACAAGTCCAGTTTCTGCCCACATTAGAAGAAAGTTAGAAGCAGCAGGAGGTAAAACCTGGGAAAAATTTAAAGAGATCTCGCAAGAAAATATGCTAAAATTTACTGATCCACAACACGCATTCTCAGTATTGCGACAGACTAGACAAACAGCACAGAAGTGTTCAGTTATACAGTGACAGGTTAATCAATTTTGCTGAAGAGTCATTTTTAGGACAGAATGTACGAGCAGAAGAAGTGGAACGGATGTTGTAGGGATTTTTGTTTATGGATTAGGTCAGATGGATTGAAATTTAAATTATTAAGAGAGAATCCTGCAAGATTTTCACAAGCGGTAGATATCGCTATACAAAGGAAAGCTTGAGGAGGAGGTTTAGGAAGGGTAGGACGAGAGTTAGGTAGTAGTTCGGAAGATAGAATTGAAGAACCTAGGAAATAGGACATATAGACATGGATGGAGAGGAAGACGAGGAGAAATACAGATGGTCAAAAAAACGAGAAAGTATATAATCAAATAGAAGAGGCAAATGAGAAATACTGTAAAAAACATGGAAGGTAAACAAAAAACTCGAATGTGGTTTTTTGGGGGTGTCACCAACGTGGGCACATTTTTTGCTTTTGTGGTAACAGAAGTGGCCCATCGAATACGCAAAATAAGAGGTGTTCAGACGAGTATACAGAAAGAATTGCAAATGGCGACCAGCAAAAATTGGGAAATTTTGGAGAAATACAGAGAAATTTTAGAAGGTCAGGAAACAGGGGAAAATTTGGCATCCCGCTTACTGAATAGGACGGCAGTAGGAGGGAAATAGTAAGATCCAAAAAGGGGATCAATATATTAAAACCCAAAGGATGAGTATATAGAACATTTTGAAAAAAAAACAAGCGAGGTAAAACAAATTTTCATTAAATATGGTAATCCAGTCATGTATTACAGATAGGAAAAAATAAAGTTAGAAAATTTGTTGATTCGGGAGCACAATTGCGTGATTAAAAAGCATTTTTTTATCGAATGTTAAAAAAATTTTAAAATATTTAGAATTCAGGAGAATCTTCATTCGGTAACGGGGCAAAAATTTTAAGTGTTAGGCAAACGATGATAAATTTTAAATTTGGAGGGATAAATGTAGGCATATGTTCCATGGGTTAAAGATTTAAATAGAAAATGATATTGGGACGAGATTTTTTATTGAAAAAGGGGGGGAGACTTTTATTTTATTTGCATAAATTAAAATTCCAAGATGTTTTCGTAGATCAGAAGAAAATATGCATGTGTGACACTAGTTAGATCAAAACGACCATGAATTTAAAACCACAGTCAGTTAAATTTTATACAAACAAGACTGGGGGAAGAGAAAACCAGTAAAATTAAAAGTAAGAG
>JACEFZ010008044.1:0-19191 GCA_014155875.1 Cepaea nemoralis | reverse complement strand
CACTTGTTTTTTATAAACTTCTACATAGGTTTGTTAGATGTGTACTCACTCCATATTGTTTAAGGATTTCCCACAGCTTGTTTCTATCTACCCTATCAAATGCCTTTTCTTGGTCGACAAAGGCTAAGTAGAGTGTTTCATTGAATTCAATTGATTTTTCTATAAGTTGTTTAAGAGCAAAAATGGCGTCTGTGCATCCTTTGTTTTTCCTAAATCCAAGCTGCGTTTCGCTTAGCTGGGGTTCTAAAGTAGTTCGTAATCTTTTTTCAAGAATTTTGCAAAATATTTTCCCAGTATGACTCAACAGTGAAATGCCTCTGTATTGTGTGCAATCTCTTTTGCTGCCTTTGTTTTTCCAAATTGGGATAATTATGGCGTTTCCCCAGTCTCGTGGTGTCTGTTGTTCTACCCAAACATGGTTGAATAGTCTATGTAGCCAAGCTGTTCCTACTTCCCTTGCTGCTTTAATTAGAAAAAGACTTCGACATACAATAGAACCCAGCTAAACGAAACACAACTTGGATTTAGGAAAAACAGAAGCCATCTTTGCTCTTCTTCTTCTTCTTCTTCTTCTTCTTCTTCTTCTTCTTCTTCTTCTTCTTCTTCTTCTTCTTCTTCTTCTTCTTCTTCTTCTTTTTTTTCTTCTTCTTCAGCGTTCCGAGCCATTGAGGTTCTTTGCTGCAGATACAATCTGTCTCCATTCGTGTCTCTGGTTGACCTTCTCTTGCCAGTCGTTGATTCCAAGTGCATGTAGGTCTGTACATATATTATCTCTCCACCGTCTTCTTGGTCTACCTCGGGGTCTACGGTCATTTATTTCCTGAGTGTAAGCGAGTTTTGTTTCCCTATTAACTTCCATTCTTTCTATATGCCCCAGCCATTGTCGTCTATTAGCCTTCATGATACCAGTGATTAGCGGGGACTTAAACAGATCATAAATGTCTTTGTTACTTCTTCTTTTCCACTCTCCACTTTGTGTATCCCTAATGGGTCCAAAGATGCGTCTTAAAACTTTGTTCTCAAAGGTTTGTAACAAGGCTTCGTCTCCTTTCGTTGTACTCCAGGTTTCAGAGCCATACAGCACAACTGGTCTGATCAGTGTTTTGTATATTGTGATCTTGGTGTTACGAGATAGCGCCTTTGATTTTAGTAGATGTTGTAGTGCATAGTATATCTTATTTCCAGAATTGATTCTAGTTTGTATTTCTTCCCTTATGATGTTGGAGCAGTTGAAGATTGTACCCAGGTATTTGTATGTTTCCGTTCTTTTAATGGTCATATTATCTATTTGTATGTGGCCAGAGTTTTTAGCCATTCCTTCTCTTGAAATTACCATATATTCAGTCTTATCTTGGTTGATAACAAGCCCCATCTGTTGGGTTTTTTCCTTTAAGTGAGTCAATATTTCCAATGTCTTTTGTTCATTTTCCCCTATAATATCTATATCATCTGCATAACCAAGCAGCTTGGATGTTCCTCCAGTATCATATTCCTCCTTTACCCTCCTTACAACTTTCTCTAGAGCCAGATTGAAGAGTAGCGGCGATAGCGCATCACCCTGTTTCAAGCCAGATGTTATGTGGAAAGGGTCTGATTTCCTGCCTTTATATACTATATTATAAGTATCTTCCATGCATAGTCTGTGATAGCGCATCACCCTGTTTCAAGCCAGATGTTATGTGGAAAGGGTCTGATTTCCTGCCTTTATATACTATATTATAAGTATCTTCCATGCATAGTCTGGTCATGTTGATTAACTTCTTTGGTATTCCAAATTCCCGCATAGCATTCCATAGACTATTCCTATGGACACTATCATAAGCCTTTTTAAAATCTTCAAAAATGTTATGGAGATCTCTTTTATATTCCCAATTTTTCTCGGCTATTTGTCGTAAGAGAAATATCTGATCTATTGTTGATCTGTTTTATCTAAAACCCGCCTGGTAGTCACCTAATATGTCTTCTGAATATGGTGTTAGTCTATTTAGTAATACTACGGATAGTATCTTATAGCTTATGGACAGTAGTGATATTCCTCTATAATTTTCACACTGGAACTTGTCTCCTTTCTTAAAGATAGGTATCAATAATGACTCTTTCCAGTCATGGTGTAATTCTTCAGTCCTCCAGATTTTTATTATTAGTTCGTATAGCTTTAGATGTAATACATGGCCACCTGCCTTTATAAATTCAGCAGCAATTCCATCAGCCCTGTTTGCCTTATTGTTTTTAAGTCGTGTGATTACATATGAGATTTTGCAGGTTCTTCAATTTGTGGCTCTTAAACAACTGACATTAAAAAAAGAAGAAAACAATCTAATGTAATGAAATAGAAACTACAAGGAGGCAACTAGAAACTTCTACAAAAAGATAAGTGCAATGCGAACCAGAGGAGAACCCTTTGACCCAACTGAAATAATTAACAGCGAAAATGGAGAACCAATAAGTGAACAAAAACAGATCCTTATAAGATGGAAGCAGTATTTCGAACAACTTCTCAACATCCCATCAGATGTCACAGGAATTCAAGAAACCTACACAGATGTCACCGAAGAACTAGAACCAGACATACTAAAAGAAGAAATTATAGAAGCCATCAGATTAGCCCCATTGAACAAATCACCGAGACAGGATGAAATACCAAACGAACTAATTAAAGCAGCAAGAGAAGTAGGAACAGCTTGGCTACATAGACTATTCAACCATGTTTGGGTAGAACAACAGACACCACGAGACTGGGGAAACGCCATAATTATCCCAATTTGGAAAAACAAAGGCAGCAAAAGAGATTGCACACAATACAGAGGCATTTCACTGTTGAGTCATACTGGGAAAATATTTTGCAAAATTCTTGAAAAAAGATTACGAACTACTTTAGAACCCCAGCTAAGCGAAACGCAGCTTGGATTTAGGAAAAACAAAGGATGCACAGACGCCATTTTTGCTCTTAGACAACTTATAGAAAAATCAATCGAATTCAATGAAACACTCTACTTAGCCTTTGTCGACCAAGAAAAGGCATTTGATAGGGTAGATAGAAACAAGCTGTGGGAAATCCTTAAACAATATGGAGTGAGTACACATCTAACAAACCTATGTAGAAGTTTATACAACAACAGTGAATGCATAGTGAGAGCAACTGGAGGACACTCAGAACCCTTCACCATAAGATCTGGAGTACGACAAGGTTGTGTCCTGTCCCCTCTCTTGTTCATAACATATATAGACAACATATGTAAAGAAACCAGCCAAGCAGAGACAGCAAGAATACCGCATGACGAGAACACAGAAGAAGAACCATCTGCAAATCTAACCATTAGAGAACTCCTGTTTGCGGACGACCAAGCACTAATAGCAAAATCAGAAGCTGAATTACAAGACCACATGAATAGTCTAAACGAAATGTGTAGGGAACATAACATGAAAATTAGCACAAGCAAAACAGAGGTAATGACTATAACTAAAGAAGAACAAACAGCAACAATTCACCTAAACGAACATCCCTTGAAACAAGTAAAGAGCTTCAAGTACCTAGGAAGTATAATATCATCAAATGGCAGATCAGAAGACGAGATCGAAAATAGGTGCAATAAGGCAAATCAACTCATTGGACAAATGGCACCAATACTAAAGAACAAACATGTATCAATAACTACTAAGAAAGCACTTTACAACACAATCTTCCTACCAACTCTGTGCTACCAATGCCAAACCTGGACAATGACAGAAAAAGAGAAAAGAAAAATCACAACAACAGAAATGAGGTTCCTGAGAAGAATACTCAACGTATCAAGAAGAGATAAGATCAGAAATGAAGAAATCATGACTAAAGTGGGGGTTAAAGCTGCTCTAGATTTTATTAGAAAGCAGCAAGTCATATGGTTTGGCCATGCAAGTAGGTTACCAGTCAACAGCATGCCACAACAAGCAATGATGTACAGACCAGATGGAAACAGAGGAAGAGGCCGACCACGTAAACGTTGGACGGAGGGAATAGCAGAATCCATGGGAATGTCGATATACGAAGCCCATAATCGGGCACTCTCACGAAGTTTATACTTCACCTCGACACCGCAAGGTACAAGAGGAACATGATGAGATGAGATGAGATGAGATGAGTAATGAAATTCTCTACTTAGGCTTTGTCGATCAAGAAAGGAATTTGATAAAGTAGATATAACAAGCTGTGGGAAATCTATAAAATATCAGGAGTAAGTACATATCTAGGCACTCTTCCGAATACCGGTTCCAAATGAGGACACAACTCTGTAGTGAAAAAAGTATCCCTTACAGGGCCTCATTAGGTCAAAGGCTAGTCACGTGACATGCAAGACGTCATCGGGACATGTGTTTGACTATATGACATATTAGACGTAGACAGTCACAATTCTTTGGGCATGTTATGAGAAGAAATGAATTGGAGAACTTGGTGACAACTGGCAAGATCGAAGGGAAAAGACCAAGAAGTAAATACCTGGATGGCTTGGCCACATGACATGGTCGAGACAGAAACACGGAGATGATCCAAGACTCTGGTAATCGAGTGAGATGGCAAAACATGACCGCCCACGCTTATCGGCATGGCACATGATGGATGGATGGCCAATTGTAAGTTCATAATGTGATGTAGTTGTCTAGTGGCGATTCGTTGTTATATCTGATTCTCGATTGGATCTAGCCCAACCACTGTTGGAGTTAACTGCATAGAACACATTTGTGGCAGTGATTAAGTTCTTCTTTAACTGGTCGTTAACTATATTAAGTGTTGATCTACAAAGGTTAAGTCACAGGGATTGTCTTAATGTCTTATCAGTTAGCACCAAAACACATTTACAAACTTCAATCACAACATAAACTGACGTATTTCATTTCTATAATTTCACTGTTGCACATACAGTAAGTTCACATCATGATATGCGCAATCACAATTATACATTTTTATACAGCCATTCTGAAATGCCTAAAATTACTGGCGGCATAATTCATGGCCATTGCCAACTTCACAATGTGATCCTGTCCACACTCGACAATGGTCCAACGCAGAATGTCGTTCACGGTGACGCTTTGCTTGCTGCTGAGAGAATTTCCCTCTATGGATGGCAGACTATAACCGACCAGAGCACGTAATTACCTTAAAGTGAAGGCCGTTGTACGATACCCACTCCACGCTGCTCTGCCAACACCTAAAGAAAATCGACTGAAGAAGTGCAGATCATGGATGAGAGGTATTGGGGAAGCCATATATCAAGAGTATGCAGGTCCACAGACATTAATCTTAGAAGGAAATGGATATATGGCAGCAACCGGGGTAGATCAGAGGATGCTGTACAGGCTCTTTCAGCAGTTAATAATTTCTGTCATTGAGTATGGCTTGGGGCTGCTTGTCAAAGACTCAGGGAAGACCACCCTGAATGAGTGGTCTACCTCAAGTAGATTAGAGGTAACCCAGTGCCCCTACATGAGGGCAGGGTAGGTGTAGGGAGTAGATAGGAAGGGGAACTATCAAACAGTTCTCTCATGAGACACGGAGGTGTCAACCAGAGAGTAAGCACTCTGGTCACGGCATAATCACGCCAACGTGATAGACATGGAGAACTAGAATGAAACTCAAGAGAGGCCACTACTCTAAGCGTGCTGAATGATGCAGCACGCAAAAGCTAAGTGCGCACAAGATCCCTCCGCGTACTGTGTAGTCAGCACGCGGAGAATAAGCAGAGACAGGGGACAGACTTCGTAGGGAACACATCGCTTAGCGTCGATGCGTATTTCTTTAGCCGAGTAGATAGAATTAGCAGTAGGGTTAGGAACGACTAGTGATAGGCAATTCTGTGTATTCATGTGTGATTTATTAGCGACCGTTTTGTGCATTGATGTAATGTAAAGAGCCAGTGGCAATAAAATGTGTAATCAATTCCTCTCGTACGACTGACAAATCTTTTTGTGTGGTGCGAGAGAAGTTTATCCCGTAATGCCTGAAGCATCGCTTGATGACAGGCTAGGATAAAAGTGGTGTCAGAAGTGTAGCTTGGACAATTGTTCAAGCTAAAACACTCACCCACGGCTCTAAAATAGTATTACTGTCAGTTAATCACAGGGTTTAATTTGTGTTAGTGAATAATGGCGTGTGCAGACTAGAACAAATTGCGAGCTGTGCCCATCGTGACCGATTGACGTTTATTTATGCTTATTGAAATGTTTTGTGCTTATGAACATGTTTTCTTCTGATTTGTAAGTATTATTATTATAGTTTTGTATCATTTATTTCTATAATTACTGATTTATTTATGAGTATTTGTCAAAAATGATTTACGGCGGAGCAATACACAAGAAATGAGCCGGCGACAATATCGATTTTTCCAATCTAAAAATAGCGCTGCGCCTATGACGTATCGCGACTGACAAACAGCTGCCCTACGCCATTTGCAATCAGCGACGGATTGTTTACAAATCGCCAAGCGGCTGCTCGCCTAAATCTTTGGCTTATATTAAATATTATTTGTTTATACAAGTTATTTATTGAATATATTTATTTATTTGAACATTATTATTACCTTTATATTTATTTCAAAGCATTTAGTTAATTATTTGTATACCTTTTCTATTTGTTGCTGTCACGATGGCACTACTTTCGCTATGCAAATAAGACTCGGTCTGCACAGCACTTCCATAAATTAAACAGCAATAGTTAGGGAAGGCAGAAGACATTAGGACGAAGACAGGACATTGACATTTATTATTAATTATACCACATTGTGTTGTCCGGGGGCATGTGATTGTACAAAATTGTCTAAAGTCATATGTCGTTTACAAATGGTTAATTGGTGATGCTCTTGTAAACCAGATGTAACAAGAGCTGTTTATGAGAATAACTCAAGCTGTATGTCGAAGTGCCGAACGATTGGACCTGAGGTGCCAAACGATTGTACCTGATTTTCTGGAATGTTAAGATGAGTATACCCAAATTATTTTGAATGCAATATGATTAATAATGCATCTCTTTTTCAGGGTGTGATCTATTAGTATATTTTTTGTGATCTATTTTTCAGGGTGTAATCTAAGAGTATAATTTTTGTACACAGGAATTTAAAAACTTAACATATCTAATATACCTGAATAAATACTTAAGTGCCTCTCAACGCTAGCTAATTACCCAACAACATGGCAACTTTAGCTGATTTCATAAAAGCAGGCAAGGAATTAGAATACACAGGAAAGGAATTAGAGCAATATGCTGATCAAAAATTTAGGGAAGCAAAAGATGCTGAGAGAGATGAACGTGCACGAGAAAGACAACATCAGAAGGAGATTGTAGAACTAGCGGAGATAACAAAACAAAAGCAATTAGAACAAGATAAGGAGATTAAGCAAAAACAATTAGAACAAGATAAGGAGATTAAGCAAAAACAATTAGAACAAGATAAGGAGATTAAGCAAAAACAATTAGATCAGGAGAAAGAATTAAAACAAAAAGACTTAGAAGTAAAGCAAAGAGAGATAGATGAAATGGCAAGAGTGAAAGAAAAACAAATACAGATTGAATCAGAGACAGTTAAAGATGAAAGGTATGGAAGTAGAGTCACACTTAGAGATCTCCACTACAAAACTAAATAGTCAACAAGAAGAGAATAAACTTAATAAATACAAAAATATTATTAAGCCATTCTGTAAAGAAGATTCCATATCAGCTTGGACAGAAAATGTCGAATATCAGCTGAAATACCACCAAGTACCAATCGATATGTGGGCCATGATTTACATGAAGAACCTCAGTGGGGAGCCCCTTAAAGTTATAGAATCAATACCAACTGATCTTAGATCTAACTATCAGTACATCCACGATAGGATAATGCAACATTTCTTACTTGATGCCCCTGGGTATCAAGTACAATTTTCTAACTTAAAATCAAAACCAAGTGAGACTTTCATCGATTATGTCTCGAATGTCCAAAGCGTGCTAAATAGATGGCTTAGTGCAGCAAAAATAGGAAAGGACTTTGAAAAACTTAAAAATTTAATAGCCATGGATAAAGTCATATCCACAATACCATCTCCTTTCGCTAAATTCCTTCAGCAATCAGACATCGAAACCATAGAACAATTTGAGAAGAAAGGCTCAGCATATTTTTCCTCAAATAGAGATATTTTTAAAACATCAAGTATCGACTCTGAAATAGTCTCTTTTGTTAAGGACCAACCTAAAAGCTATCGTAGCAATAAAAAACCATTTCAGAGAGTCGACAAGAAAGATCAAAAATTGCCTAAATGTGTGTATTGCCAACTTTTTCATGATACTTACGCTATGTGTGATAAATCACCAAACTATCCGACACATCTTGAGATGGTCATTAAGAAACAACAAAACAAGAGAACTGCATACAGGCGTGCAGTCAAATGCTTCTTCTGTTCTAGCTACGGGCATTATTCCAATAAGTGCCTGGGCCGCCAAAGAATGAAGGCCAACAGTGCAATGTTAATTGATACATCTTCTGATAGTGGTAGTGAGACTGAGTGTGAGGTCGAGAATGAATTACCTTTTAACCAATCTGAAGATGTTTGTTGTGTAAACGATATATTAAGCTTTGACAGTTGTGAGCGATGTCACCAATTTCATGCAGACGGAAAATTAGAATGTGGACATACAGTACCATTCTCCACTTAGAGTGTAAATGCAGCATTAGCCTCCAGAGGCAATTTGGTGTTCCACAATGCATCGGTCAACGAAATACCATGCCAATGTTTGCTGGACAGTGGGAGCACTCTTATAGGTCTTAGAAAGGAACTGGTGAATCCAAATGATTATAAAGGTGACTCAGTCAAATGCCGAACCTTTTCGGGTAATATTGAAATTTACCCTTTGGCAAGAGCCCGTATTAACACTCCTTTCCTTTCTGGTACCTTTACATGTGCGATTTTAGATAACCCTTGTACTGATTTAATTTTGGGATGCTTACCCCAATTGAAACATTGCACTAACGAAGAAATAGCTGCATGGGAAAAATTAAATGCAGCTAATGCAACAACCAGAGCAGATACTATTAACACCAAGACACACTACAGGAGGAAAGACTACTGTTGCTATCACCAACTAGCACGGATGATACCACCAGACAAAAGTTCATAGACCAGCAAAAAGCTGATCCGAGTGTGTCTCCATATCTGAAACTATTGAAAGAAAAAGCCAAAGTAACAAAAAAACGCATCATGGTTCTTTAGACTTAATAATGGTATTCTTACTCGTTATTATACAACTGGTAACCATGAGATTCAGCAAACGGTGTTACCTGTACAACACCGCCAAACTGTGCTAAAGATTGCACACGAGTCACCGTTTGCTAGTCACCTTGCATACGACAAAACCAGGGCCAGAATTCAGGCTCATTTTTATTGGCCAGGTTTTTGTAATGACATAAAAGTATTTTGTCGTTCATGTAATGTCTGTCAACAACTAGTACGTAAGGGTAAACATCCTACAGCTGAAGTGCAACCTTCAACACTGGCCTCTAGGCCATTTTAGAGTGTGGCGGTTGATATTGTTGGACCCCTGAACCAGGTGTCCAGCAAAGGAAATCGCTTCATCTTAACGATGGTAGACCTATGTTCAAGGTGGGTTGAGGCAGTAGCTTTGAAATACATCACCTCCAAAGACGTTGCCAATGTATTTCTACACTTGTTCTCACGATTCGGATTTCCACGTACCATCTTATCCGACCGTGGAACCCAATTCATATCGGCTGCAACGCAAGCCCTTACGAAAATGTTAGGGATTAAACAGCATTTTACAACAGCTTATCATCCAGCCAGCAATGGAATAGTAGAGAAAATTAACGGAGACCTAAAGCATATGCTGGCTAAGGTGACAGCAGAAAACCCAGCTGATTGGGATACACTGTTACCAACAGTGCTATTCGCCTATCGGGAGATTCCCCATTCAAGCACGGGTTTCTCACCGTTTGAATTGGTATATGGGGCTAACCCACGTGGACCCCTAACAATTTACCATCAGTTAGTAACTAATGCAATTGAAATTCCAACCCCTAAAACATCTTATGAAATAGTAACAGAAACACGAGATAAGATTATGAAATCGTGTATCATAGCCAAGGCAGCTTTGGAGAGGAAGGGTCAAATCTACCGCCAATACGCAAACAGGGGTGCGAGAACTATTAATCTTGAACCAGATCAAGATATACTGCTGTTACTCCCAGATAAACGAAATTTATTATTGACCTCATGGCAAGGGCCATTCAAAGTGGTACGAAAAATTTCAGATGTCGATTATGAAATATCGATAAACGGACACTTAAAGATATTTCATATCAACATGTTGAAACCCTACTTTTCACGACAAGAGACAGAATTAGAGACAGACGAACACAATGCACCCACACCTATGGATCAGAGGACAGACATACACAACGCAACTACACTAGTTAGCGAGACTGGCAAAGCCGACAATATACATACACTTAGTGAGCTTACAGAAAACGCACTTAGCACCACCACCGTACTGAATCAGGTAGACGACGACGGGATGGAACTACCTGTTCCAATTGTAGACAAGACTGCGACATTAGATTGTATACGGTTAGAAACGGGACTAACAGAAGAGCAACGACGACAGACAATAGAATTAATGACGGAGTATAAGGACATATTTTCCGACATTCCAGGTAGGACGGACAGGATCGAGCACTCCATCCTTCTTTCGGACTCTAAGCCTATCAAATGCAGACCGTACTCTATCCCACTTAGCTACAGAGAAAGTCTAAATAAGGAAATTCTTAATTTAGAAGCTAGTGGAATCATTCAAAAATCTACATCTGAGTACTCCTTTCCTAACGTCTTGGTCAAGAAAAAAGACTCCACAATTCATCTCTGTGTGGACTATAGGAAACTCAACAATGTCACTAAGATCGACGCAGAACCAATTCCTTCCTGCGAAGATCTTATTCTTGATATGTCCACCTCCAAAATCTTCTCCAAATTAGACCTTACTAAGGGATATTGGCAGGTCCCTATGCAGACGCAATCCATCCATCTTACTGCATTCTCAACACCTTTAGGTCTTTACAAGTGGCGGTTTCTTCCTTTCGGACTTCGTAACGCTCCTGCCACTTTCGTACGCTTAACTAGAGATTTACTACATGGAGTGACAAATACGGTGACATATATAGATGATATTTGTGTCCATACAGATGACTGGACAACACACTTACTGAAACTCAGACATGTCTTCGATAGGTTGCGACTCTTTGGTCTCACGGTCAAACCGAGCAAAGTTGAATTGGGCCTATAAGAAATTGATTTTTTGGGTCATGTCATTTCACAAGGACAACTAAAAACTGACAATAGAATTATTACTAAAATTATGAACCTGACCATGCCTACAACAAAGAAGAAGGTCAGGAGCCTTTTGGGTTTAGTAAATTATTATAGTAAGTTCATACCGAACTTAGCGGAAATCACAAGTGTATTTTCAAATGTTTTAAAAGCATCAGTAAAATTAGATGTCAAAGATGCATTATTAATTTCTGCATTGTCAAAATTGAAAATCCTATTTAGTAATGTACCAATCCTCCGTTTGCCTAATCCTAGGCTCGTTTATTATCTTAGGACAGATGCCAGCAGGATTTCCATCGCTGCAGTACTAGGCCAGTTTTATGATGGCATCTTCCATCCAATTTGCTACGTGAGCCGCAAGATCACACCTGCTGAGTCCAGATATTCCATATCAGAGTTGGAAGCCCTAAGCGTCATCTATTCGGTGAGGAAGTTGCATCGATTTCTAGCGGGTTATCACTTCGTAGTCCAGACCGATAATTCCCCAATCATGGTCATACAAAGTGGGGTGCATCGCAATGACCGCATCTACAGGTGGTCATTAATATTACAGAATTATACTTTTAGTATAGAGCATATTAAGGGTAGGGACAACATTCTTGCTGATACCCTTAGTCGACCATCTGCTGCTTGCTGCTTGCTTGCTTGTGTTCGTTGGCTTGAGCTCCAACGCGAAGTCCTGTATGTCGGATGAAGGCATCCTGTTGTCCAACATCAGTGTGATGTCATACAGGACCTGAGTTTTGCGTGAGTATCCGTTGTCCCATGTCTGGCTTATTGGTGTGCAGACTGGTGGTTCCTCGCCGTACAGGCAGACACTCTCCGACTTCGGAGGAATCGGCGATCCTACTGACTTTAGCCAGGACCCCGAAGGGACCTGTTGCCCAGGACGCTCGACGAGGACGCGTCAATAGGAGTCGACCATCTGAGGTAGAAATACCTGATATTCCACATGAAAAGGTAGTGTAAGAAATGATTATTTAGTACACTTAAAATATCCCATGTAAAATATCCTATGTAATACATAGACATCATGATCAGGACTGTGTGCTAAGAACAGTGAACCACCATGTGTCCGTAGACAGCAGAATAAGAACTGTGCTCCAAGAACAAGTGAATCACCGTGTGTACATAGACAGCCCGTTACTTACTATGCTCCATTGGTGTTCCGGTGAATCACCTGTGTTAATCATGGGAGAACAGTGTCAGAACAATGCATAAGTAACAGACACGAATATACTTGTCTACGACACCAGCGGACTCGACGAGTGGAAGAATACCCATAAGACACGAGTATGACTGTGTAATGTATTTACTATACCCAGGATAATTGTGTATATATAAACTTTTCCAACGAAAGCAATTTCTGAACGTTATGGCAACCACTAACCTGAGGTAAATAAATACCATTAGTTATTGTGATATGTATTATAATGTTTTTAATATAGTGATAAATTATAGTTAGATTAGTTACTTTAATATAGAGTTAGATTAGATTTAGGGAATATAATAGATTTTTTTTTGTAGTTTAGATAAATCATTAATTTACCCACTTACTTAGCATAAAAGTAGATTAGGATAGTACTTTAAACTTAATAACAGCTAATTAAAAACTAGGATAAAAAGTTTAGATAGGAACAGTACCATTCAGTTCATTTCATGTCACTTTATTTCATTCCATCTTGATTAACACTTTAACAACCTCATCAGTTAGGATTAAAATTATTTTATACCTTATAGGATAAAAAGATTATACAGATGAACATACATCATTTACACCATGTAGAGTAAAAATATCAATCATATTTTTTCATTTAAATATTAAAACATTATTTATAATTTTGTTACATTTCACATTACCCATTTCAGAAAGGTTCATAACTCATCTCACATCATTTTCATATTTTTAGATAGTTAGATTACTTCCCTTAAATTAGATTGATTTGTACAACAAATTAGAATATATATATTTATAGAAGTAGTATTAGTATTTAAGTAGAATATAGTGTTTAATAATATCAGGGTACAAACTATCAACCCTATTTCATCCATGTAAATATTTTGTAAATACATGACTCGTGCAGTAAGTTACGCACAGTCATTAAGCTCAACTCTTTTCAAACTGAGCCAAACTTGTACAGTGTCACTTCAAGGTTTTTAAATAATTGGGAGAATAAAAGATGTATGACAGAAGTGTGAAAGTGAGAGAGAATGGAAAATATACAATGGAGAGTGAGGACAACCAGCGGATTTTTCTGCCGCTCAACGCGACTTTTTATTATTTGTCTGCGTCAAGCGTTTGCTTTCAATGTTGAAATATGCTGTCTCGAATGTTTTGTGTTTAGTTTAGTGTAGACCTTAGAAAAGTATTTTAAGTCTCATAAGACGGAAACGTAGTCACGAATTAGTGTTATACACTTGTTTGTGGCCACATTTAACCGAATTATGGCACTTGAAAACTAACTTACTTACATATTATAGACAGACACACATGTTAGAAGGTAAAGTATATTAATAGGTACATCCGAACACGCAAACAACCAGGAAAACAAACATGTAAATTACATACATTTTTTAGAACAAAGGGAGATAACTCCGGGTCAGGGGACACAATAGACAACGAAACACTAACTTAACAGTGAAAGATAACTTTACACGTGGAAGCGAGATAGGTAAAGCCTGTCGCACACAGCTTGTGCAAAGGTTGTTTAATATTATATGGGGGACATGAAACAATTCATGTGCTGACCCTAAGAAAGTCAACTTTGTATGGGTAGTGAGTTAATTTGCTATTTGAGGGCAGGTCTTATAAGACAATGGTCCGGTTCAGACAAACCTCTAATTAATATAATATTGCGATTGAGAAGAGGGCTCACGCCAACCAGACAGGTTTGTGGCGATCACCAGTAGCCAAGTAAAGTGATACTACATTGTGACAATAGTCAGTAGAAGTCTATTGAGTTACCCAGAACCAAGTTATCAGTAGTCTTTGACAAAAATTAGATACACTAATTTTTTAGAAACCTCTTGCGTCACAACCATGAGTCAAAGTTTGTAACGCAACACAGGAGGGGAGGGTGTGTGTCAAAGACTCAGGGAAGACCACCCTGAATGAGTGGTCTACCTCAAGTAGATTAGAGGTAACCCAGTGCCCCTACATGAGGGCAGGGTAGGTGTAGGGAGTAGATAGGAAGGGGAACTATCAAACAGTTCTCTCATGAGACACGGAGGTGTCAACCAGAGAGTAAGCACTCTGGTCACGGCATAATCACGCCAACGTGATAGACACGGAGAACTAGAATGAAACTCAAGAGAGGCCACTACTCTAAGCATGCTGAATGATGCAGCACGCAAAAGCCGAAGTGCACACAAGATCCCTCCGCGTACTGTGTAGTCAGCACGCGGAGAATAAGCAGAGACAGGGGACAGACTTCGTAGGGAACACATCGCTTAGCGTCGATGCGTATTTCTTTAGCCGAGTAGACAGAATTAGCAGTAGGGTTAGGAACGACTAGTGATAGGCAATTCTGTGTATTCATGTGTGATTTATTAGCGACCGTTTTGTGCATTGATGTAATGTAAAGAGCCAGTGGCAATAAAATGTGTAATCAATTCCTCTCGTACGACTGACAAATCTTTTTGTGTGGTGCGAGAGAAGTTTATCCCGTAATACCTGAAGCATCGCTTGATGACAGGCTAGGATAAAAGTGGTGTCAGAAGTGTAGCTTGAATAATTGTTCAAGCTAAAACACTCACCCACGGCTCTAAAATAGTATTACTGTCAGTTAATCACAGGGTTTAATTTGTGTTAGTGAATAATGGCGTATGCAAACTAGAACAAATTGCGAGCTGTGCCCATCGTGACCGATTGACGTTTATTTATGCTTATTGAAATGTTTTGTGCTTATGAACATGTTTTCTTCTGATTTGTAAGTATTATTATTATAGTTTTGTATCATTTATTTCTATAATTACTGATTTATTTATGAGTATTTGTCAAAAATGATTTACGGCGGAGCAATACACAAGAAATGAGCCGGCGACAATATCGATTTTTTGAAAGTTTCGAGTTTTGAAAAAGGAGAGTCTGGCATATGAGACTATGACCTCCAGCATGAGAATGGAGGTGGAGGCAGTAACCGCGACATATCGGTGGCAGGAGGAGACTACTGCAACACACACACACACACACACACACACACACACACACACACACACACACACACTATATTCATTACGGATTCAAAGAGTATGCTTCGTAAGGCGGAGAAAGGAATGTTTCGTGTGGAATGGCCATCGTCGCTTCAGAGGTCACAGGTTGTGAGCATTGTATGGATATTTTGCCCTGGCCATGCGGGGGTGCGGGGGAATGAACAGGCTGATAGGCTAGCAGGGAATGCACCCCTTGGTGGTATCTTGCCTATGGACAAGGGGGAGGTGGTCGTGCGCTTGTGGGACCAGGTGGAGAAGGCGGAGGAACAGATTGAGAACCCATATGTGGAAAGAATGAGATTGCGGGGGATCGGCTGGGGTTGTGGAAGAATCTCAAAACTGAGAGGGAAGACCAGGAGAACTTTTCATCAGATGGAGGTGGGAACAATTAGTAGTATGACTCTTCGCTGGCTGCTGAGCGAGGGGACGGAGAACGTATGGGAATGTCCTGAGTGCAGTGATGTCGATTCTTAACTCAATTAAACTCAACTGAACTCAACACAGGCAACAAATGAGCCGATCGGTTGGCAAACATGGCGATGATCAGAATGGGAAAAGAAATGGATGGGCCAGACGACATCATCAGAGCTATCATAGCAGCTGGAATAACTGACGACTTTAAGAAAACCTGGGAGTCTGCTTCATAAACCAGAGTGACGGGAATGGGAGTGGAGAGGGGAGCCGCCAGACATGAATAATGTGTCAAGAGCACTAGCCACTTGATTAACCAATACAGGTTTGTAACCAGTTTGTCATGCCGACGTTTAAGTCTGGCCGCGCATTCGCTTACATATTCGCTTACCTGAAAATAGTCATAAGCCAACATTGACCTAAGCTCCAAGGCCCTGGAAGTTATATATTCCGAAGTTATTTATTTTTTTTATTTTTAGGAGAAGGGCTAGAGCAATTTATCCAACACAAAATGACAAGATGTTGATCAGTTCCTGCCAAATGAGAGCGGCATTGGAAGAAGCCAAGAAAATGTGACGATTTGAAGCTGAGGAAAACATGGCAAAAGGTGGAGATTTAAGGATGAAGAACTTGAAACAAATGTTGACTTGATGGTAATGAATACGAGAAAAGGAAACAGCAAATCCTCATAGTCAATGTGTAAGAGACTGCCAGCGCAGTCGAACAAACACCAACCTCACAGACCAGCACTCATGTAGGAAGAATAATTTTTGCAGGTAACTGGAAACATATACAGGACACGAAGAAGGAAATATTGGAGAACAGAGCCTTATTCCTCCCATATCTCGGTCATAAGCAAGATGTCCCGCGTCTGATACACCCATCTAGAGAGCATCTGCCACATCCTGCATCCATCTTCTCTTTGGCCTTCCTCTTCCTCTCTTCCCGGGCATATACCTGCCACGTCGCAAATCCTCTTTCCTCAAGTATTCTGCCATGGATTGATTCGCGACATGGAACATGAATTGGCTCATTGAAGAAAAGCAGTGTAACAATGACTTTAGTACTCACTGGCGAACATGGAATGAAGTACAACGCTCAGGAACGATAAATCCGTGTTTTATTTCCGGAGTCAAGAAAACATGTATTAGGTGGTGACTAATTAGCGTCTCGTGATACCGAGGGGCAACTAATTATCTAATGCACGAACCTCAAATGTCGTCCTGCATCTTTCCTAACCGCCGTTGAATAACCTTCGATTCCCCTCTGTTCCTTCAGGTCGTCCTGGCAGCCATCTATCTATCTTCCACCGAATCTCTGGCTGTCTACAGCTTGTCCGCTGTTCATAGATCCATGGCGTTCTCCAGATATGTTGCTAGCTGTCCTTAGTTTGGAATAAGTCCCCTGCTAGCCTGCCGGCGATCCACTAGCCACATCGAATTGCTCTCCCGATCGAAATACACATCCGTTCACTTTGCTTCTCACACAACGTATCCCGTTGTCACGCTGGCGTTGGGGTGACGTATCTCCGTATCTCTTGGTTTTGGTGCACTGTCCACTTCGGGATTTTCCTTCTATCCTCTCTGTATAGTGTGCTTTGGCAATCGCTATGTGACAATACAATACTCCCCCATAATTGTTCTCACCAAACTTTCATGACGTTTCAAGTGACCCAAATATTTTAATTTTCTTTGTTATAGCCTATCGTCTTTAGTAGCCAACCTTCTTCAATATTCAGTTCTTGTTGCATGGATTGATTTGTTCTTTTCTGTAACCAAGATATTCTTAGGATCCGTCTATAACATTTATATCCAAAGGCATTTATGTGCTATTCAGCATGTTTAGTAAGTAACTGTCCAGGTCTCACAGCCGTATGTTGCAATGAGAAAGATGCATGCTCTTAAAAGTTGAATTTTTGTAGTTCTAGTTTCCCCCTCCACAATTTATTAAGTTTTTTGTTTCTGAAGAGCAATAGATATTTGACTTTTAATTTCTTTCATCGTGTCACCATTGTTGATAATAAAAGACCCAAGATATTCTAAATTTTCCACCACCTCCATTTTTTCCTTAAGAACATATATTTCTTTCTCCATGGTAGTTTTATCTGTAAACATTATCTTTGTTTTTGCTTTTTTAAGACATAAGTTGTGATTTTCACTATTCAGTTTGGTTGAGATTATTACGTTTTCTATACCATTATGTATTGTAGATAGCAATACTGTATCATCAGCATATCAAATCTCTGGTATGTCATGATGTCACTTGTTTTCCCGGGAGGAATGTGGAATCAACAAGCACATCTTCAAACTTATTATCTGTTGGGATTATTGACTGACTTCTGTCTACACTCCTCCCTTCTGTCTTCCCTTCCATATATCTATTTCTTTCACTCTCTCTGTTATTCCCTCAACACATACTCCGACATCAGTTCCTTTCAACGATAAATAAAAGATTTATTAATAAAAACTATGTCTGGTGTATGTATGGACTGTGTAAGCGTAGTTGATAGTGTATTCTATTGTTGGTGCCAGAATGAACTCTGAATGTCTAGCAGCGGTGTCACATCTCGCCCACTCATTATGCAAAACCACAGGACAGCACATCAAACAGGAAAGATCTCACCCTGGATGATCCGTATGCTTGAGTCTGACGGTAAATCCGTTATTGAATGAAACAAAACTGTTCACCACTGGATCACTGTACAGTAATAATATTCCAGTAAGTTTATGCCTTTGCCCGAGTCTGTTACATGAAGGTAATTATCCAACATCGGAAAAAACCACATCACCACAGTTCGGCATATTGTCGTTAATGAGTAGCAATGTTTTTACTTGTCTATTCTTTCTTCACTAGGCATACAAGACGTATGCAGTTTTATTTTTCTTTGCTTTCTGCAAACTTATATTACTTTTTTTCCTTATTACTTTGGTTATCTTGATCTTCTTTTTCAAAGTTCCTTTAAAAGTATAGTTTATTTCTTATTTGATCCTGTCTAATTTATTACTTGGTTTATTGGGGTATTTGCTCTCCCCACAAATGAAATGTCTTGAGTTTTTCAACCAAGCTTTTCCAGCACACAAGAAGTATGTGTCTATCTTCTTTGCTATATCCGGATAGGAGTTGGAACCTGTGAAAAGTATAACAGATCCAGTGATAAGCGTCTGCCACTTAATACTACTTTATGCCAAAAAAGTTCCTTCTTTCCAAACCATTTAAAAGACAACCCCC
>JACEFZ010008043.1:12500-18766 GCA_014155875.1 Cepaea nemoralis | reverse complement strand
TTTTTTCTGCAGCCATCAGATGTTTTTCAGCTGGTCTGCTTATTGTCCACGCTTCATATCCATACAAAAGTATAGGTTCTAGGATCAGGTTCAACACTCTTTTTCTCGTTTCAATTTATATCTTTTTATTGGTCAGTGTGTTTTCCATCTTGGCCACCTTCACCGTAGCGATTCTTGTTCTAATCTCTTCAAGGCATCTCCCATCAGATGTTATGAGTGTTCCGAGATAACTGTACCAATTCACTTGTTTAAGAATATGACCATTTACTTGTATATTGCATTGTAAATGTTGCAGGTCCTGTTCATTGTCTGCAATCAAGACTGTATCATCTACCTATCTAATTTTATACATGCATCGTCCTCCAATGTTGATTCCTTCCATATCTTCTATATTTCTGAAAATATTTTCACTGTAAAGAGAAAAAAGATCTGGAGATATTACACATCTCTGTCTCACACCTCTATTAATAGGCTGATATTGACCTACTTCATTATCAATTATTATGGCAGCTTGTTGTTCCAATACAGTGTATATGTCTTTTACAAGTCTAAGGTCTTTTCCCATAAATTTGTAGATCTTTAAGCATCCTTATCATGTCGACATATCTCACTTTATCGAAAGCCTTTGTGTAGTCAATAAAGCAAAGATATAGATCTTTGTTTACTTATATAGAGCGTTCAATTACTGTTCTCAGTATGTACACATCATTTACTGTACCCTTGCCTTCTACAAACCCACATTGTTCTTCTCCTATCTCAAGTTGTATTTTCTTCCTAACTCTTTGCATGATAATTCTTTGCTAAATCTTCGTGATGTGACTCATTATACTAATTGTTCGATGTTGATCACATTCCAAGGCTCCTGATTTCTTTGGGATTGCAATAAATACATAATTACATAATTCATGAGGTATATTTTCAGTATCATATATTGTATTCAGCAGTATGGTAACTTTATATATTCCATATTCTTTTAAAGCATTATTCATTTCTGTGTGAATATTGGTTGATAGGTGTAGACGTATGTATGTGCGCTCACACATATCAGTCCACCCAGACTTTAGGACTCGCCTCATAACAACATCATTCACATCATTGGCACCTTTCCGTCTTGACAGACGATAGCTTGGTACATTGTGCTTCAAAAAGGCTTAACAACTACGACCCATGGCGGTGGCGAGTGTGGCTGGTAAGGCCAATTCTTGCTGCAAATGTTTGCCCACAGTAGATGCATGTGAAAACATGGTCATTTCCACCATTGTGCACCATCTTACGTCTCTCACGCTCTGTGTGTGCTTTATCTGCAATCATTTTCTCTTTGTCTTTATTCCATTTCTGATAGTTGCCCTCCATGCAACACGTTCAGCGGCGACTTGCTCCCAATGTGCATTATCTAATGCCTGTATCAATCATGTCCCGCTTACACACATCTTTGTATCGTAGTAGAGGCCGACCCTGAGATCTCCTACCCGTCTGTAATTCACCAAAAAAGATGTCCTTTGGTATTCTACCATCATCCATCCTCCTAACATGTCCTATCCATCTAAGTCTACGAAGACTGAGCATGGAATACACCGTCACACAACCTGATCTTTCCAATACTTCAGTATTTGTGATTTTGTCTTGCCACTTAATACCAAGTATTCTTCGCAGACACCGCATATGAAAGCTGTTTAAACGTTTCTCTTGGCGTGAGTAAGTTGTCCAGGTTTCACTGCCATAAAGAAGAGTACTAAGGACACAGGCTTGGTAGACGAGGACTTTTGTTTTGGCAGTAAGCTTCCTGTTCTCCCAGACTCTTTTTGCTAACATGTTCATTGTTGTTGCTGCCTTGCCAATCCTGATGTTGATTTCCTGATCGAGGGATAATTTGCTATTTACCTCTGATCCTAGATATGTAAAATGGTCTACTATCTCCAGTTCGGCGTCGTCAATAAAGATTGATGGTACACCATGTGCACCTTGTGACATAATCTGTGTCTTCTTTTTGTTAATTGTTAAACCAAATTCAGAACAAGCATTGGAGAATGCAGATAGTAGATGTTGTAATTCTTCCTCAGAGTGGGTCGTAATCGCAGCATCATCCGCAAAAAGCAACTCTCTGATTAGTACCCTCCTAATTTTGGTCTTGGCCTTCAATCTCTGAGCATTATAGAGGCCACCATCTGAGCGTGAGTGAATGTATATACCGTCATCCTGATCACGAAAGGCATATTTCAGTAGAAGTGAAAAGTATATCCCAAAGAGGGTGGGGGATAGTACACAACCTTGCTTAACTCCACTCTTGATTTCAAACTCTTCTGAAGTTGAGCCATCAAACTTGATTATACCCTTCATGCCTGTGTGGAACGATTCCACAATGGACAGAAGAGTTGGTGGGCAGCCAATCTTCTTTAGTGCTTTGAACAGACCCTCACGACTGACCAAATCGAATGCCTTTGTGAGGTCGATGAAGGCAATAAACAGTGGCTGATTTTGTTCCCGGCATTTTTCTTGCATCTGTCGCAATGAGAATATCATATCAATGGTAGACCGGTTCTGACGGAAGCCGCACTGTGATTCGGGGTAGACTTGATCTCCCAGGACTTGAAGTCTGCGCAGGACAATTCTGGCAAATACTTTCCCAACAATACACAGAAGTGAGATACCCCTATAGTTGTTACAGTCGCTCCGATCGCCCTTGTTCTTGTACAGCGTTATGATGTTTGAATCTTTGAAATCCTGTGGGACTTGTCCTTCTCGCCAGCATAGCTCTATTAGCTGGTGGATCTGTAGAGCGAGTGTGTCTTGCCCACTCCTGATTACCTCTATTGGAATCCCATCCTTACCTGGAGCCTTGCCAGATGCAAGCTCATTTATAGCACACTTAACTTCTGTTATAGTGGGAAGTGTGTCCAGGTGGTCAAGAGTTGGCAGGGCCTCTATGGCGTTGAGAGCATCATCCGCTAGCTTGGTCTCACTTGAGTAAAGCTCTAAATAGTGCTCGACCCATCTATCCATCTGTGTTTCTTATCAGTGATGATTTCTCCAGTCAAGGTTTCAGCGGTGCACTTCTTTTGATCATTGGACCACAGGCTTTCTTTATCCCTTCATACATGCTTCTGATGTTTCCATTATCACTTGCGATTTGAATGGACTCACATAACTTGATCCAATATTCATTCGCACACTGCCTGGCAGCCTTTTGTACATCCTTCCTCGCTTGCTTCAGCTCACTCAGAGTGTTACGCGTTGGTCTTTCCTTGTTTTTTAAGAGAGCTATCTAACAACATAAAGGAGTACGTAATGTTAGTTCTGTTAGAATAACCATCATACTTGGGTGCACACTTCATTGCTCTTTAATATTCATCCACTGGGGCCAGCCCATTCACTGGCACCCACTCATGCTTTGTAAGTGCAGCCTCTGGGACTCCTCAGTTTCCATCCTCAGACTACCATCACATTTCCATTGCTTCTAGTTTCCCGACCTACCTTCCTGCATCTGCCCCCCCCCCCCCCCCCCACCCCCCTTTTTTAATGCACCAGTTCCACTCGAGTACCTGGGATTCTCACTTAACCTTTACACCCACCACCCTGATATCACTCCACACCCCCACTCCCTCCGCTGTGTATAAAAGAAGATAACGGTGGCAAACCACAGCTTGGGCTTCTGAGGTAAGTAGGAACATTTTTTTTTCAACTTTTTATTTTCTCTTCATAACTTTCATTTTTTTCATCTTTTTACTCTTCTCATCCCGTCGTTACGCCTTAATGTAGTGACCGGGGGGTCTTCTGCGTGACTATATGTTGTGTTGACTATATGTTGTGTTGACTATATGTTGTGTTGACTATATGTTGTGTTTTGTGTATGTATTTGTTTGCTGATGAAGGCTAGTCGCCGCAACGTCCTTACGTGTCGTAACTCTGTTATGTAAAGCTGCATTACGTTGTGTTATTTTAAATTGTTTACATCCCCCCCCCCCCCCCCGATGTGTCTCCACCTTGCCGCGGTGGATGGGTGGGGATGAGGGGGTGGGGGGGGGTGGATGTCCCAATGGCCCGAAGAGCTATGGCGACGGAAGCACAACTATGTGTCGGACAGCACTTGGGTTAGGGGCCAGACCAACAGAAACACAACCTGCTGCTCTGCAGGTAGACTGAGGATAGCAGTCAAAAGCTCAAATCAGGCGCACGAAGGCAGAAATTCTTGGTCCGGACACATACTCTAAGACTTTCAGCTGAGGGATATGGCTGAACGCCTCTAGGCTATAAACCTTCGGATGTAAGAGCCTAGCAGATACTCAACTACCACAAAAAATGGAGGTGAGATACTTAGCACGCTACATGCTTAGTTCAGATACCTGTTCGAAGGCTCTCAGCTTGGGGATATGAGTGATCCCCGGATAAGAGGTCCTGGCCGTCACTCGAAATCAGATGCATGGAGGTAGTGTGCTGAGCCGGCAGCACATGTAGCCTACCTCGTGAGCAATACTTAAGGAGGGAAAACGGTTCAGTCGTACAAAGTGGTTCCGATGAAAAGCATGCGTCTACACACATGGAGTGAGTGTAGTCAAAGGTGGAAAAGCGTCTCAAAAACACGGAATGGAACGCTTGGCTAGCGTGCCCATAACCTGGAAGTCCGAAACGAAAGCTTTATGAGTGGATGTCGCCCGCATACTGTCCGTCCCTGGTCTGTCTGTGTGGGAAGCGACCTGTGGCAAGACGAAATGCCCAATACATAGAAGTGAGGAATTAAAGCAGCCATGAGCAGGAAGTGGCGACTCCTCATGTGAACCCAGTCTCAGAGCACTATGTGCCGGCTCTGCAATTTATGGAAGCCTCCTTGGATAGCATGAAATGCCCATTATCTGCCCCTGCCTTCCCTTGAGGGTTGACCGCGATATCTCTGACCGTTCTACCTTGACGAGCTGAGATGTGGGCGACACCACAACAGTAAGAGTCTAACGTCCCTCGAAACCCGAGGAAGGCTAACCTCATTAAAATTGCCCGCCGAAGTCGTCTGTGCCGGCCTAAGGATGGCAAATAAAAACTGGCACTACGCAATTACGTCCGAGTGAAATGTCTTTCGTGGTCAGAAAAGCTCTGGCTAATTAGTCTTCCGAATGTCATTAACGTTCAGAAAAGCTCTGACTAGCTAGTTTCCGATTCGGATTGTCCCTTGTGCTAGGAACAGCTCTGGCTACCTAGTTTTCCGAATGCCCCTCGTGTCTGGAATAGATCTGACTAGCTAGTTTTCCGAATGTCCGTCGTGCCCGGAACAGCTCTGACTATATTGTCCCCGGGCACAGCGACAAGCACATGTCCGAATCGAAAACTCGCTGAGTGGATACCGTCTGCAGACCGGTCTGGTTTGTAGCGGGAACGGCCCGTAGGCAAACGAAATGCCCAACATATTGAAGTGAGGAATTAAAGCAGCCAATGAGCAGGGACGTGACGATTCCCTCGGTGAGCCCAGCACCAGGGCGATATGTGTTGGCTCTGCAATTATGGAAGCCACCCTGGATGGCGGAAAAGGCCATGGACAGTCCCTGCCTTCCTTGAGGGCTGATCGTGAAGTATTCGACCGTTCCAACTTGACCAGCTGGGATGTGGACGGCACCACAAAAGTGAGTCTCCCAGGAATGCTAACCTGTCACAAATGCACGCTAAAAGTTGGATGTGTTGGCCTAAGGGTGTCGGCCCAAGAGTGCCTAATCAGACACACCGCAATCACATCTGGAAAAAAAAACACTCAGGATGAACGCAAAGAAGAAGAAGAAGATTGTTTACATCTCCTCAAATAAAGAGATCCTCTGCCTACCGTCGTGAAGCTGGAGACCATAACCTACAGCACGTGTCTACTTTCTGAATAAATTTCCGTGTCTACAGCATCTGTCTAACGGAATAACTGTCCACGTCTACTGCATCTTTCTACTGTCTGAATAACTTTCATCTACTGTATCTGTCTAGGGTATGACAAAGGGATATTACATGTATTATTATTAGTAGGCCTCTTTCAGTCCTGAAGGACTATAGAGTTGTGCCGCTTGGGGGGTGCCTGGCAGCACCGCTGGTGACTGTATAGTCCAATGCGAGAGTGACAATCCCTGTCACAGTTTCCACATCTGTAAGACGAGGCAAGTCCCGCAGTAAGTGACTGCGCTTTGAGCCTGTGCCGCCTATCCTCAGTTTGTTGGATCAGATTGCGCTCAAAGAGCACCAGTCCGTTTCGTACATCTCTTCTCCAGGAGCATTTGTCTGTTGCAACTCTCTCCCACGTGTCTGGA
>JACEFZ010008043.1:0-7500 GCA_014155875.1 Cepaea nemoralis | reverse complement strand
TGTCTGACCCGGCCCGGCTTCACCCAGTCCCTGGTGGGGAGTATCTCATTTAATTCATATAAGTAGTCATATAAGCTCCCGTTCCCGACTATCTGGTTGTCTGTCTATCTGTCTGGCTGTCTGTCTGTCTGTCCGACCCGGCCCGACTTCGCCCAGGCCCTGGTGGGGGGCATCTGATATAATTCGTATAAGTAGTCATATAAGCTTCCGTTCCCGACTATCTGTTTGTCTGTCTGTCTGTCTGTCTGTCTGTCTGTCTGATTGCTCTTCCAATGTGGGGTGTCGGGTTTGGTAAGCGCCGCCCAACGTTCGACGCTAACAGAAAGCAGGTAGTACCGTCTACTGTTATACGGTAGCTCAGTCATATCTGAGACCCAACGTTCGGCGCTAACAGAAAGCAGGTAGTACCGTCTACTGTTATACGGTAGCTCAGTCATATCTGAGACCCAACGTTCGGCGCTAACAGAAAGCAGGTAGTACCGTCTACTGTTATACGGTAGCTCAGTCATATCTGAGACCCAACATTCGGCGCTAACAGAAAGCAGGTAGTACCGTCTACTGTTATACGGTAGCTCAGTCATATCTGAGACCCAACGTTCGGCGCTAACAGAAAGCAGGTAGTACCGTCTACTGTTATACGGTAGCTCAGTCATATCTGACTAAGACCTGACACAAATATATGTATATATATTTATATGTTATTATATATATATATATATATATATATTATATATATATATATATATATATATATATATATATATATATATATATATATATATATATATATGAGAGGGGGATGTGTGTGTGGGTGAGAAGATGTGTGTGAGCGGCGGATGTGTGTGGGTGGAGTGTATGTGGGTGGTGGGTGTGT
The DNA here is from genome assembly GCA_014155875.1 of Cepaea nemoralis. Lineage (NCBI taxonomy): Eukaryota > Metazoa > Mollusca > Gastropoda > Stylommatophora > Helicidae > Cepaea > Cepaea nemoralis. The sequence continues at coordinate 6,626 of JACEFZ010008043.1, read as the reverse complement.
GTGTGGGTGGGAGGTGTGTGTTTTTGGATGAGGAATGTGTTGGCGAGTGGGGATGTGTGTATGGGTGTGGGGATGTGTGTATGTGAGAGTATGGGTGGTGAGATGTGTAGTTAAGGGATGTGCGATTGTTTATTGGTGATAGGGGAGGGTGATTGGCGAGTGGGTGGGTGGCGGATGTGTGGGAGGGTGAGTGTGTGTAGGTTGGGGTGGTTGCGGGATGTGTGTGTGTGTGTGCGGGATGTTTGGTGTGAGATATTGTGTGGGTGAGGGATGTGTGTAAGTGTGGGATGTATGGGTGTGTGCGGGTTTTGTGTTTGGGTAGGTGCGGGATATGTGAGTTGGCGGGAATGCAACTTGTGTGGGTGTTGGATATGTGGTTGGGGGATGTGTGTTTGGCTGAGTGGTTGGGATGTGTGGGTGGGTGGTGGAGGATATGTGGGTGGGTGAGTGTTGGTAGGTTATGGGATGGGTGGAGGATGTGTGCGTGTGGGTGGGGAGATGTGTGAAGGTGGGGGATGTGTGGGTGGGTGATGGATGGGTGGATGCATGCATGTATGCCTGGGTTTGTGTGTGGGTGGGTGGGGGATGTGTGTGGAGGGATGTGTGGTGGGTGGGAGATGTGTGTGTGTGTGTGGGGAGATGGTGTAATGTGGGGGTGTGTGTGGGATGTGTGGGTTGGGGGATGGGTGGATGAATAGGGGCATGTATGTGCCTGTGGGTATGTGTGTGGTTGGGTGGTGGATGTGTGTGTGGGGGACACGCGGATAGGATAGGGGATGGGTGGGTGGTGGGTGGGGGATTTGTCTCATAACATGGTAACATGCATTATGTTTACAACATTCGTTTGACAATGTTTTTGTCCTATGTGAATGCACTATGCACTGATGAACGAAAGATGAGTGATTGGAAGGGCCGAATGTAAGACGGGCCTGCGTGCCCAATTTGTTACCCTTTGAAAATAAAGTTCGTTCGTATCTATCTATCTATCTGTCTATTTATCTATCTATCTATCTATCTATCTATCTATCTATCTATCTATCTATCTATCTATCTATCTATCTATCTATCTATCTATCTATCTATCTATCTATCTATATCTATCTATCTATCTATCTATCTATCTATATGTCTAGTCTGTCTGTCTTCTGTTCCGTCGTCCGTCCGTCCGTCCGTCCGTCCGTCCGTCCGTCCGTCCGTCCGTCCGTCCGTCCGTCCGTCCGTCCGTCTGTCTGTCTGTCTGTCTGTCTTTTTCTCTCATTCTCTTTCGCTTACTTAATAGCTGTCTGTCTTTCTCCCTCTGCAAGCAATGCATACATTTCTGAGACATGTTAGAACAGATCTTACGATACGAAAAGAACGTGTACAACAAAACAAAGGACGCGCGTACACACACGCACACACACAGACAGACACTTAATTCATTGTCACCTGCGAATGTAAAAGGCAGTGGGGGAAAAAAAACTTTTCAAACGAAAACAAATATTTGTCACATTCTGCCAAACAAGCGAGGACTAGGACAATCGCAAGTGGATCAACCAAACAATTTACACCTTGATTACGTTTTTTTTCCCTCCCATGCTAGGGACGCAACCGACTCAACCAGGGAATGTGGATTCTGAGAGAAGACTAAACGATTTCCTTATAATGTGTTCATCTCGGTGTGAACAGTGTAAATATGGCAAGAATCATCTAGCGAAATTACAACAATACAATCAAATCTTCCCGCTAGGACATGCGCGCTGGCTTAACTAAATATACTGGTCCACGCGCTTGAATGGTAGCGCCCCCTGGAGACCACCAGAACGGAAGTCGTTATCCTCTCAATCTGGTGCATTGCCTGCTGGGAAACCGTCTGGAATATCTTGTATTTTTGTGGTAGGTAAACAGACGCGCAGCTACCATTTGTTGACAGTTTTGCTGCAAATCTGATTTGTCCGCGTTGGTTTATTGGAAAAAAAACGCTGACCTTATTCTTTCACTGGTTTTTGTTTTTTGCGAATTGTCAATTTAAGCGTCTTTAGTAGTTTAAGAAGAATGAAAAGGATGGAGACAAAAACACGGTGATTAATGCAAAATTAACAATCAGTGCGCCGGTAACTCACTAAACAACAATTCAAACCCCACTGAAAGAAGAAAATCTCTTTCAGTTAAAGTGGTAATTGAATATTTTGTGTTGCAAGGAAAGTCCCAAGAAGACGACAATAGGCGAGAAAACAAAGCGATAATGCTATAATAGACGCATAAAGCCATGAGAAAATCAAGAGTCTGAAACTTTGTATTTGCTTCCCTCTGGCGAGGCACATGGCAGTGAGCTTGTGTGATATGGCTGTTGGTAAAACTGCTTTGTTTTACCAGTTTCCATAGGATTTTCGGTGACATTGTTTTCAGAAGAACTTCACAATGCCGTTATCTTCAGTAAAGCTTCAAATACATATTACCTTCATTAAAACTTCACATCATTACCTTTATTTGAACTTCAGAATATTACCTTCATTGGAACTTCACATCACCATTACCTGCATTAGAAATTCACAATGTTACCGTCATTAGAACTTCACATCGACATTACCTTCCTTAATTAGAAATTCACAATATTACCGTCATTGGAATTTCACAAGGACACTACCTTTATTAGAACTTCACAATATTACCGTCATTAGACATTACCGTTATTAGTAATTCACAATATTACCTTCATTAGAACTTTACATCGACACTACCTTCATTAGAACTTCACAATATTACCTTCATTAGAACTTCACTTCGACATTACTGTCATTAGAACTTCACATCGACATTACCTTCGTTAGAACTTCACAATATTACCGTCATTAGAACTTTACATCGACACTACCTTCATTAGAACTTCACAATATTATCGTCATTAGAACTTTACAATATTACCGACATTAGAACTTCACAATATTACCTTCATTAGAACTTCACAATATTACCGTCATTAGAACTTCACAATATTACCGTCATTAGAACTTCACAATATTACCGTCATTAGAACTTCACAATATTACCGTCATTAGAACTTTACATCGACACTACCTTCATTAGAACTTCACAATATTACCTTCATTAGAACTTCACATCGACACTACCTTCATTAGAACTTCACAATATTACCTTCATTAGAACTTCACATCGACACTACCTTCATTAGAACTTCACAATATTACCTTCATTAGAACTTCACTTCGACATTACTGTCATTAGAACTTCACATCGACATTACCTTCATTAGAACTTCATATAGACATTACCTTCCTTAGAACTTCACATCGACATTACCTTCAGTAGAACTGCACAATGACATTACCTTCAGTAGAACTTCAAATAGACATAACCTTCGTTAGAATTTCTCTAAGACATTACCTTGAACAGGATATCTCTATAACATTAGCTTGAACATAACTTCTGAGTGACATTACCTGCAGTAAAAATGTAAAATTAGCAATACACAGCGCCATGGTTAAAGACTAGCATATCTGCTGCATGTTCTGTGTCTAAATCCTTCCACAATTCTCTGATCTGATCTGACCTCCGTCATACGGCCAGTTATGAACTTTCTGTATGTCATCACTATAATCAAGTTCTATGCCAAGTGACAGTCGTTCGTGCATCTCCACAAATCTCGGTCCACTGATGATATCCCTTCACACGACTGTCCCAGTCCATCCAACTTCTTGTCTCTTGGTCGCTGATGATATTCTTTCATATCTCCCCAGTCTATCCAACTTCTTGTATCTTGGTCGCTGATGATATTCTCTGTCCCAGTCCATCCAACTTCTTGTCTCTCGGTCGCTGATGATATTCTCTGTCCCCACAGTCCTTCCTGATTCTTGGTCTCATGGTCGCAGATGGTATACCTTCACAAAATTGCCCCAGTCCATCCAGCTTCTTGTATATCTGTCGCTGATGATATTCTCTGTTCTAGTCCATCCAGCTTCTTGTCTCTGGGTTTGCCCCGGTCTCTTTTACCGTTGATCTATTCGGTCGTCATAATGTTTTCCAAGGCCTACGCATCTCATCACATGGCAAGAGTACGTTCATTTGTGCCTGCTTATTTGTGTATATACTTCTTCTTCTTCTTCTTCGTTCATCCGGAGTTTTTTTTTCGGAAGTGATTGCGTTGTGCCTGTTTACAGCAAAGCTGCGTTCTTGCGCCGTTAGGCCGACACATCCGACTTCTGCGGGCATTTGTTGACCGGGTTAACCTTCCCGGGTGTATATACTATTATAATTCATTAGCCGTTTGCAGGCAATCGTTACTCTGGTAGTTCAAGCTATTCAGTTGTTTTTTTTAGACACCACATTTCTGAAGGAGAAGACGAGGAAGAAGTCGAGTTGAAGGAGGGGGGAGGAGGAGAAGAAGATCCAAGTTGAAATAGGTGGATGATGATGATGATGATTATGAGAAGGAGATACAAGTAGAAATTGACAGCGGAGTAGCTAATAGATAAGACGCCCACCTCTAAATCGTGCACACCTGGTTTCATTCAGAGTGTAGACTGTAGATGATTACAACTTGAGGCAGGCGTGTGGTTCTTCCCCGAGTGCCGGGCTAGAGAAGAGGGCGTCTAGTTGTGTAGGGCAAGAAGTAAACATCTCAGAGAATGGCCTTCACATTGCCCAAGGCGAGCATCCATTCTTGAGTTTAAGTTTGAGTGGAAGTTTGACCACAGCGTACACACTAATATGTAGGGCATATGTCGCTCTGGTATTCACGCGTCTGGTTCTTCGCTTCTGAATGCGGTTCGTGCACTGAGCTGAAGTTTGTCCTTGTAATAACTATGTGAGGAGACTACAACACTTGTGGAGATATCCTTTTGCACTGACAGTGGTTCTTTACCAAACCAAACCTCCCTCCCCCAGTCCCCACCCTCCCCCACCCACTCAATCCCCACCCTCCCCCGCCACGAATATTATTTTTTTTTAACTGCAAATAAGCGAACGAGCGAACAAACTTTATTTTCAAAGGGTTAAGAGTTGGCACGCACATACTGGTCTACCAAATGGGACTGGCTGTTATACTAAGGTTTTACTATCAATATTATTATTACTGTTGTTGTTGTTGTTAATATATTATTATTATTATTATTATTATTATTATTATTATTATTATATTATATTATATTATATTATAAGTCAGCAGAGAAGGACTGTGGAAGATTATGGCAAAATATGGCTGTCCACGAAAGTTTGTCCAAATAGTGCGGCTATTTCATGATGGCATGCAGGCAAGAGTACAGGAAAATGGCGAACTGTCTGAACCCTTTCCTGTCACCAATGGAGTGAAGCAAGGATGTGTCCTGGCACCAACACTGTTCAGCCTCATGTTTTCAGCCATGCTGATGAATGCCTTCGAGAACAGTATTCGAACAGTTTGCTATTATATGTATAAGGATTGGTGATGTCTTTGATTTCTTGTGGAAGATTGTTCCACAGTTGAGCTGCGGGGTACGTTAAGTTTGTTTTGTATAAGTCTATCCTATACTTCGGGATGTGTAATATATTTAGTCTTTACCGTGTCTAGCATTATATTAAAACAATGGCCAAAGGTAATTTGGGCCATTCCGATGCAGGATTGTGTGAATTAGTTTGGCATTATTGAAAAGTAAGCGTTTGCGGAGTGGTAGTAACTGAGGGCGTTTATGCAGATTTGGATTGTAAGTTACGTGTTTACTATAAATTAAACTCATAGGCCGTCTTTATGCGAACAACGGTTGTTCTGAGTGCGCTACCAGTGGACAAGACATACATTATTGAAGATTTATTGTGGGTAACCCTTACTGTGGAGACGGTACTTGAGTGATGGATTATTTGGGGATTAGATACCAGGTCATACAATGTCGTAATCCCCCTACCGCCTGCTACTGTACACCTGAAACACCGTGGCTGGCACTCTTGCCTGCCGGTCAGATTCTCGTGTGTTCGAATCCGCATGGAGACGTGGATTGTTGTAATATGACCTCGTCTGACGGGTCAAGAGTTCACGCTTCTGGTGTAAAGTTAGTTGTATGTCCTTTACACGACGTTGCAGTCAGTTCCAGCATTTAGTGGCTGTTGGTGATTTACTAGTCAGTTTTACAAAGGCCAAGCGGAGTTTGGCTGCGATGCGGGTGATGGCGGCGGCAAACTGTGAGCAGCGCCATTTATGTCTTCTTTAAGAGGGTCTGGAGTATGCAGTGGCGATCCTGGCTCTCAGCCATAATCAGATAGAATGGATGGAAAGGATACAGAACGAAGCTATGCGTATTATTCTTGGATGTACAAGAGATGCAGCATGCAGGACGATGCGCTACCTTCTTGATTTTCAAACCATGAGGGACAGAATACAATTCTGCCAAGCACGTGCCTATTTCAGAGTCAACGCAAACACACAACATCAATTGCACAGCGAGATTAAGATAGTAAAGGGCAGCAGGTTAAAAAGAGGAACAAAGTCGTGGATGGGTCAAGCCGAAGACATTCTTCAGCAGGTGTGTTCACTTGAGGACTCAGACGAGGAGTGGGTACAAATGTCAACAGACTTCTGTACATCCTTTTCATTGTGCATCCAACTAGACAGGAAATGGAGACAAGAAACTCCAGCTGCTGTGGAGGTGGAAGTACAG